>JAAGKR010002529.1:0-92123 GCA_011419295.1 Clarias macrocephalus | reverse complement strand
TCTTAGTTTTGCACACCGAAAAATGGTTTTAAAATGAGGCAGAACACACAAGAAACAAAGTTAGAGACACAATTTCCTACTTCCTGTTTATCTTGAGTGACAGGTGTCTCGTCCAATCAGCGGTAAGAATTTAATTCGCAAACTATACCTACCTTGTCCGGTTCTCGGCCTTGACTGGCCGAGAAGTGCAATACAAATTAACAAAACCCAAAACAAAATAAGTTCAAAACCAAATTAACAATTAGTTTCGGGTTTTGTTATTTTGTTTTCGGATTTGTTAATTTGGTTTTGAATTTATTTTGTTTTGGGTTTTGTTAATTTGTTTTACACTTCACGGCCACCGTACTACTGTAATCATAAATGCAAAGCATGTTTAAAAGACCCACCTGAAGATGTTATTATTAGTTGTTGGATATTATCTTTATAACGCTGGTCACCCATTCTTCAATCTTATGTTGTTGAAGCCTAAATTTAGAAAAGGTAGTGAGTGCCTGAGACAACACAAATCTAAAGAGGTTGTAATCATTGTAGTGGTGCATCAACAACAACAAAAGAAGAATCAGTATTTACTTAAAATGATGGAATTACCCTGCATTATTCTCCAACAAATCTTGCTTTAACCCTACAAAATGTTGACTAGTTTTAAAATTGTTTACTAATTGTTGGTTTCGTCCATCGAATGTCGCTATTATTCTCGGCCAGCTCCGGGCTGAAAGCATGCCTAGGGGCTCTCCAGACGAACAAAAAAAAAAAATCCACACAGATAACGTTCCTCGCATAATGAAGTGTTAGCTAACAAGATATCAATTGCTGGGATTGTACAGTATTTGAGCCATAATGGTGATAAATTTTCTGAATAGAGCCACTGACAGACATTTAATTAACCCTAAAACCTTTACAACATGCCTCCGGAGTTTAAAAAGAAAAAAAAAAAAGATAATTTAGTCATTCCATGTCCGTGCCAGTGGTTATTGCTTTGTGAGCGGCTTGACACATAGTCCATACATCACCAGCCTATCAAGGGCAAATGGACGGCCATCATTCTTACCTTGACTTGTCTGCCTCAGGCATGTGTTGGACTTCTGTATTTGAGCATGTGACCTGCATTTAATGGGTTGAGGTTTTACATGTTTCTGACACATGCAGCATAGCCGGCGAGAGCTCCAGGATAATGGTGATTATAGATAATGATTCAGATTGCAGGGGGTTTGGTGTTCCCGTCATTAGATTTTCACTTAGTGCAGCTAGGTTTCCTTTGATTCTGCTCTCTCTGTAATAATTTATTAGGTGGTTTTGTTTTGCCCTCATTCCTGCAGAACTTGCAGGTTTGATGTTAGACTTAATTAATGTCTCACGGTTGTTGTTTTTCTCCTTAGCAGTTCTTGATTTTTCCCTCTGTCGGGGAGTAATGACATGGTGGAGCAACCTGATTACAATACCAAAAACATGCACACCCTTTGAAACTCCGTCATCGTTTTTTTTAGGGAGAGAGACGGACATAAAACGATTCCCCTTCAGGCAGGATGTTATTGGAAAAGTGAAAACCTT
This sequence comes from Clarias macrocephalus, assembly GCA_011419295.1. Classification (NCBI taxonomy): domain Eukaryota; kingdom Metazoa; phylum Chordata; class Actinopteri; order Siluriformes; family Clariidae; genus Clarias; species Clarias macrocephalus. Next base: position 90,575 of record JAAGKR010002529.1, on the reverse strand, counting down.
TCTTTTTTTTCTTCTTCTTCTTCTTTTTTTCCTTCCAAAGATGCATTTGAGCAGGGGAAAGTGTGGGCTAATAATGTTAGCATTTGCTAGAGAGTCCAGTATAAGGAGTACAAGTTTTCAAGAACTGAATACTTTCACAGAAACAGGCAAAATGACTTGTATGCGAGATGTCCAATTGCAATCCACGTGGCAGCACATAGGATGTTAATCATCCTCTTTCAAAAATGAAATCCACTCCAAGAAACCCCCTAATGGCATGGTATTCAAGAAACCTGTTGCACAAATGTACAGCTGGGGAGATTGGAATCTTCAAGATCGTGAAGCTCAAGTCGAGCCAGACAAGTCAAAATGAAAAAAAGTTAAAATGTCATTCAGAAGCAGGGGACATCCCTGAAGTATAGTCACTATGTCCAAAATACCAAGCATAGAAAGACTTGCGAATGTAGAGAGGCTGCCACAATGTCGGTGTCATGTGACCTACTGTCGTGGCCAAAAGTTTTGAGAATGACACAAATATATTAGTTTTCACAAAGTTTGCTGCTAAACTGCTTTTAGATCTTTGTTTCAGTTGTTTCTGTGATGTACTGAAATATAATTACAAGCACTTCATACGTTTCAAAGACCTTTATCGACAATTACATGATATTTATGCAAAGAGTCAGTATTTGCAGTGTTGGCCCTTTTTTTCAGGACCTCTGCAATTCGACTGGGCTGCTCTCAATCAACTTCTGGCCAAATCCTGACTGATAGCAACCCATTCTTTCATAATCACTTCTTGGAGTTTGTCAGAATTACTGGGTTTTTGTTTGTCCACCCGCCTCTTGAGGATTGACCACAAGTTCTCAATGGGATTAAGATCTGGGGAGTTTCCAGGCCATGGACCCAAAATTTCAACGTTGTGGTCCCCGAGCCACTTAGTTCTCACTTTTGCCTTATGGCATGGTGCTCCATCGTGCTGGAAAATGCATCGTTCTTCACCAAACTGTTGTTTGATTGTTGGAAGAAGTTGGAGGGTGTTTTGGTCCCATTCTTTATTCATGGCAGTGTTTTTGGGCAAAATTGTGAGTGAGCCCACTCCCTTGGATGAGAAGCAACCCCACACATGAATGGTCTCCGGATGCTTTACTGTTGGCATGACACAGGACTGATGGTAGCGTCACCTTTTCTTCTTCGGACAAGCCTTTTCCCAGATGCCCCAAACAATCGGAAAGAGGCTTCATCCGAGAATATGACTTTACCCCAGTCCTCAGCAGTCCATTCGCCACACTTTTTGCAGAAGATCAATCTGTCCCTGATGTTTTTTTTGGAGAGAAGCGGCTTCTTTGCTGCCCTTCTTGACACCAGTCAAGTCTTGGCCTCACTGTGCGTGCAGATGGGCTCACACCTGCCTGCTGCCATTCCTGAGCAGCTCTGCACCGGTGGCACTCCGATCCCGCAGCTGAATCCTCTTTAGGAGACGATCCTGGCGCTTGTTGGACTTTCTTGGACGCCCTGAAGCCTTCTTAACAAGAACTGGACCTTTGCAATCTTAGTAGCCACAATATCCTTGCCTGTGAAGCCATTTTTATGCAACGCAATGATGGCTGCAGGCGTTTCTTTGCAGGTCACCATGGTTAACAATGAAAGAACAATGATTTCAAGCATCACCCTCCTTTTAACATGTCAAGTCTGCCATTCTAACCCAATCAGCCTGACATAATGATCTCCAGCCTTGTGCTCGTCGACATTCTCACCTGCGTTAACAAGACGATTACTGAAATGATCTCAGCAGGTCCTTAAATGACAGCAATAAAATGCAGTGGAAAGTTTTTTCGGGATTAAGTAAATTTTCATGGCAAAGGACTATGCAATCCCCCCCCCCTCCCCCATATAAACATATATTGATCTGTCCATTCATCTCTAAAGGTTGTTTGTTTGAGAAAGCCATGCTCGATCGCTCTTTTGGTTCGGTTTCTTACGCACACTGTTGATACATGGTAAAACCACGGCTTTGATTGGCTCTGTTGAGTAACAAGCATAGCCACGCCCACTTTTAGGGATAAGAACTGCTAGATTACTCGTTTATGAATTACTCTCATTTATTAGAAAAGCGTCAGGGTCAGATAGGGCTGTCTCTCCATCCAGGTCTGGACATCCAGCATTTAGTAGAGTGAATGAATGAATTCTTATATAAAGACAGGTTTTGATTACGGGCTTATTATTGTGATTACATATAACCTAATAAAGTACGCAAAGTACTTTGAGTAGTTTCTAACGCCGCTGTATATTCAGATGAGCTAATCTGAGGTCTGAGGATGTGCTCTACACGATACAAAGCTATCAAGCAACCCAACGGGTGTATATTGATCTGACTGCAACATTGTCCTCTTGCTGAGAACAACAGGTCCACCCACACTATAAAACACGGCAGAACATCGGATAATAGCCAAAAACCGCAGGAGGAAGGAGGGGAGAGAGTAGTGAGTACACCAGGGCTGTTCAGTTTTATTGGTAGGTGGGCCAGATTTTGCTGGAGGGGAGGACATATACTGTGATTGCACAAAAAAAAAGAAAAAAAATGAATGAAATTCAGTATTCTACTTGAGCGTTGATCAATTAGCAGCCATTAACCATGGAACAGTCATTTAACTCTTTTGTCATTTAACGGTCATTTAATTTTGTTTATTTTTTAACTGGTCTTTTACAAATAACGGCGCAGCAATAAAATATCCAGCTGACCCTCTGTTATTTGGAAAAGGTTAAATGACAGCACGAGCTCGTGCATGAGGTTCGGCTTCTCTAGCAGGAACGAACTAGTGCTGTGCAATAACCAATAACATTTGTTACATGTACGACAGGGCAATAAAAAAATAAAATGACCCAATCATTCGTTAATTAATCTTTATTATCGGTTTCGCTTCGTGTATTTGTAAAGATTTAAGCCATGAATTACCAACAATGATCAAATGGTACATTAGATGTTTATTCTAATGGTTAAAAGGCAAAAAAATACAAAACTAAAACCATCAGGCTTTACATGTTAATTCTCTGGACTACAACTGAACTAGCTCATTTTCTTTTCCCAATTAGCTAATGTTACGTCATTCCATGACTTTATAGATTATTGAATGTTTATGATTGCGTGATATTTGTACTGCTCAGCTACTGCTGTTTGTCCAGCTGATGGTAGTGATGATGAGAGGACGTGCTCTTTGATCCGGTTCTCAGAAACCCTGACCGTCATGCAGATGTGCGAAATAAAGTTATTCTATCAAAATAAATGAAGGTAATTGAATTCCATCCATATACGCAGAAGAACTGGGCGGCGCAATGTATAGCTTTCAGGAGGAAAATTCTGCATATATCTATATCTTTTACATGGGGTTGGATTTGAAAGTTCACAGCGAGGTCAGTTACGCAGGGGTCTCCTGAGTGGATCAGTGATCAGAAGAGGGCCAGACTATGAATCTGCCTTCTGGGTAAATTGCCTAGCCTAGTTGAAAATGGAGACATTAAATAAACATTTTCTGAATAAAAAAGATCTAAATGCCTGTAAGCCTGAAAAATAAAATATGAGAGCAAATAAAAAAGGATTTCCTGATAAAATGACAAATATATGCTTAAGCTTTATTAAATATTGCTCTTATTGTTCATAATGAATCATTAAACAATTTACAACTGAACAAACAGTAAGCCTGCATGAGCAGCTCAGCAAACACACAAGGACCTGGTGCTTTAAATAAATCACAAATGCCACTATTAGAGGAAATGGGGAAAGCAGAGAGGAAATCCTGACAACATGGTAAAACAACTATACCGAGTTTGGACACTTCACCATCTAACCAAATGGTGATTAACAACAAAATATCAATTAAATGAATTTAAACGACTTTTACTATATACTGTACAATACAAGGACTGTGAGCGATTTTTCACATTTATTTACAGCCCTGCAGCATGCAAATGAAAATTGATTTAAAGATTGATTTAAAGGAAATATAGCAAGTCATCAAAGATAAAGCTTCATGTTAAGGTTGTTACTGAAAACTAACAATAAATATTATTAAAATGCTATACAAATTTATATTGAAATTTTTTATAGATATACAATGTCATGTATGTACATACAGGGTAGCATTCCATTGCAGATCACACTTTGGAAATATCAGTTAGCCTAAACCAATGGAAAAAAAACAGAGTACGCTGAAGAAACCCCCCAGGCAAGGGGAGAGCATGCAAACCCCACTCGCACAGACCCGAAGGTAGGGAGCAAACCCTTGACCCTGTAGGTGCGAGACCACAGTGCTAATCACCATACCACTGGGTGCTACCTAGATAAGAATTCCGTGCCTTTATTCAATAGTTTAAGCACATTTGGCAGACATTTTCTCTAAATAACTCTAAATGACTTGCACCTTGCATGTGGATTTGGACAGTTTCTTCAATTCTTCCTTTGCAGACAATCTCAAGCTTCATCAGATAGAATGGTGAGCACCTGTAAACTAGCATTTCCAGGCCCCTCTCATGAGGTACAAGTCTGGAATTTAGCTGTTCCCCTCAAGGACAATCGGACACGTACCTCAAAACAGTGCCACATTTGCTGAATTCAGGCAGTTTGCAATGTGAAATCTTGAGTATTTGGCTGCATTCATCCTCTCCTAAAGTCTGACCAGTCGCCTCGTACCTGCTGCTGATTAGTAACCCCATAGCATAATACTTCCACCACCATGCTTCTTCCCCAGAGGCATTATATTACCAGGTACCTGATTTTCTCCTCGGCCATTGGTATAAGTTTTATTTTCACAAGCAAGCAGAACCTTTAATTGGCAATGTTCAAATCTTTAGAAATCACTTTGTACCTTTGCCAAGCTCTCTGTCTCCACACAGTTTGATCTCAGCATACTTTTGAGCTTCTTGGTTTTCAGTCTGACGAGCACTGTGAATTGTGAAAGCTTATACCCAAGTGCGTGCCTTTCCAAATCATGTCCTAATCAGTTGCATTTGCCCCAAATGGACTCCAGAGAAGGTTTAGAGACACCTCAGACATATTCAATGCAGATGTGGAGGATGCACCTGAGCTGAATTTGGAGTGCCTTTGACAAGATTCTGAATACTTGGCTGAATGAATGAGTGATTTCAGCAGTTTTAACAGACGAACAAAACAATAAATCAACCACATAAACCCTGAAACAGCAAATTAAAATTGCAACGCTAGGGGGGAAAAGGTAAAGATGAACAAGAAGAAAATAAACACAGAGAGTAATATAATATATTGATGATAAATAATAAAATTTGGGATGCATGTAGTTGTATTATCATTATTCCATTAATATTCTAGTTAATCCTGTGTAAAATTAGCTCCCTTAACCTGATGAAAAAAGGGGTCCCATATTTTTCAAAATTTTAGAAGAGCCCTTTAATAAATTCGTCATCTTTTCTAATTTAAGAAAAAAGAAAAAAATCTACTATCCACTAAGAGAAGCTGGGAAGGTTCTTTGATTTCTAATTTAGCAAAATCAACCAGCGAACTAACAGAGTAACAAAAGCTATAGAGTCCAAATGAATTGAAGAAAGAGAGAGTGAAGGAGACCGCAAAAATAGCAGTAAGTGGATTTGGTATGATTGTCATTCTAGTGACCTTTGATGGGAAACGGAAAATGTCTGTCCAATTGTTACACAGGGATGAACATGGTTAGAACATGTGAATAAGATTTGCAGGCGCATGTTTACATCTTATCCGCACTCAGCTTTTCAGCTTATCAGCGTTCTGGTCCATTCTGTCTCCCCAGTCAGTGCTGTGCAGGTGTGAACATGTTGAATCAGTTCATTTGTATCTTTGGTACGAACAAAACCAAATTTGGACTGATAATCTAAGGAAGATGAAAGTTTCTTATACAGTGGAACCTTGGATTACGAGCACAATTCATTCCAGAAGTGGGCTCGTGTTCCAAAACACTCGTAAACCAAATCATCATTTTCCCATAAGAAATAATGAAAACTCAAATTATTCGTTCCACAGCCCAAAAATTAAATACATAAAAATAATTAATACAATCTATGAAATGAAAATAAAACAAATTAATCTGCACTTTAACTTTAAAAAAAAAGTACAAATAAATCCCAACAGATAAGTGTTTCCGTTATTGCGCGCAGGCGCTGTGTGTGGAATTAGCCCCTTCTCTCGCCTTGTTTTACACAGCAACACTCCTCCTCCCTCTCCCCACCTTGCTTTTTAAGTTTCACAACAAACACACACACAACGAAAACACAGTTTTTAACAGGAAAAAAATAAATCTCTCTGAGACTGGTGTGAGCGCATACTAACGGAATCACTGCGGTAAAGTAAAAAAAAAAAAAAAAAACGAATGAACCAGCACCTTACCTTTTGAAAAGAATCGCGACAGAGCAGAGTTTCTGTGTGTTTGTGAAGCCGGGGAAGGGGTGAAAAGGCGAGAGAGCGTCTGTGCATGTGTCAGGGTGTTTGCGCGCGTGTGTGTGTCTGTGTCAAATTACGCGCACGCACACACATAAGGGACACTGAAAGAATTCCGCAGCGCAAGAGAGACGCTCGGTGTCAAAATAAGAGTCGCATGCGTGATGCATGATACTCGGCGCTCGTAAACTAATACTTGCTCGGTTTCCGATTAAAAATTTATTTAAAATCTTTGCTCGGTTTGCGGAACACTCGTACACCATGTACCTCGCAATCCGAGGTTCCACTGTAGTCAGTCATTACTGATGACGAGATACAGATTCATCACTACGAGCCTGAGAGTAAACGGCAGAGTATGGAACGGGAACATCCTCAATCACCAACTGAGAAAATTACAGTGAGACGTTTATTGAAGAGTTGAAGCCTAACATTTTCATTAAACGCAGGAGGACTGCTATCCGAGGGCCTTGTGATCTTGCATGGTAATGTACGTCTGCACACTGGTGTTACTCTGCTAAAAAAAAAAAACTATAGTCTCAATCTCGTTCTATCAGACTTTCACCTGTTTGGTCTTCTGGAATCAGCCCTATGAGGGAGGATTCACTTCTTATAAAGAACAACGTTGGCTCGCAGCTCAGCCTAAAATATTTATTAATGAGAAAATATGAAAGCTTGTTGACAGATGGACAAGTTTTAAATTTTGGTTTAAAAAGTGTGATCATGTCTTGGACAGAAAGATGATTTAGCAATACAACCAAAGAGTCTTAATAAAGGAGGAGGTCCGAGGCTGCAAAAAAACATTTTCCTGTAAATCTTGGAAATCGGGCCTTTCAGAGAAACACACGGTCAAGACATGTCTTTGGCGAATTAGGGAAACCTAGGAATTTGGCAGAAACAGAACATTTCAAATTTGTAGATAAAAAAAAAGGCTGCTTAGGAAGAGAACATTTATCTCAAAGTTGCTCAAAAGAGGCAGACTTAAACCATAGTAAGAAAGCATTGTCTATAAGCGAATATGGAAAAAAAAAAATCATGATTTGCTATTAAATGGAATATGACTGTAACCCAAAGTGCTGCTTAAATTGAACCTTGATCTGAAAAGACGTTTTGACAATTACATTCTTTGTCTAAAGAGATGTGGAGGATAAAATCGTTGCTTGAAGAAGAGCTTTTAAAGAGGCTGGAGGCAGAATTTGATTCCATGTCTAACCATTTAGGTAAAATGCTAGTGGTATTAAATGTAATCCATTGTTTTAAGATGTTAAAAAATGTGTTTGCTTTGATAATATGGATTTTTGGTTAGAACAGGTTGTAATGCCATATGTATTTAGGAACGACAGCAGGTTCCTAATTTTACCTTGGCCCATTTTTCCCTCTGTAATGACAGCATATGTGACAGACGCCGATAGTAACATCACCACATTAGGCACTTTCCAAACACCTTTCTGCAGAATTCTCGCATGCCGCGTCGTCACCTGAATCTCAGCTACTCGGTCACAGTCTGCTCACCGTTCCTTGTAGAATATCCGAAGAAACAGTTTGCGTCCGTCATGCTTTGCACAGAAATGTCACCGCTCGTGATCTTTGCTGTGCACAGTGCCTCTGATCCACGTCTGTCTTTGAATGTCTGGAGTCTCAAAGTGACATTTGCAAAGTTCTTCCACGCGGCATCAAGCAATCCATTTCATCTGGGCTTTTTTTTCAGCCTGGATTCAATTACTGACCATGTCGTGAAGAGAGTCGTTACAGTGTGATGAAAAAGCAGCATCTGGTGTACTGGAGGAGACTTAGTGTGTGTGTATGGCTCAGTGAAATGAAATGAAACTAAACAGCATGAGGATGTAACATGCACAACATTGCAAATAAAAGGCAAAGGAATACACTGCCATATGAAGTATTCTGAAGCTGCTGTTTAATGAAGCAGTATCACACTTACGATCGTGCACGCTGTTGTGATGAATATCAGCACAGACATGATGCGACCATAGCCATGAGGACGCAGCCCTCAATGAACACCGAACAACAAACGTTTTATTATTAACAGATTATAAAGTATCTGGTTAATTAGTTTCTTTAATTAACCAGTTATTTTGCTCCGCCAACACATGTATCCCCCTGTTGCGACTAGCGGAGCAGTTCGTGTAATTAGCGGGGGTTAAAGTGGTTTTAAATTCTCAGCAGTACTTTGCAGCCAAAAGGTGAGGAGAATAAACCATGCAGGTGGTGGACAGTACTAAAAGTCTGATAAGTTTCTCTTTATATTTCCACTCGAGAATTTCAGCTCTGTTAACTTCTGAAGTTCCAGTGCTGTATTCCAAATGCCACTAAATGGAAAGCTAGTGCACTATGTAGGGTGCAAAATCCCTTGTTCCACACAAGTAGTTCCCTTGATCAGGGTTAGAGAGCCATTTGGAATTCAGCCTCGTGTTAGGAGCTAGTTAGCATTGTAGACGAAAATAAAAGAACATAGATAATTCAGAGGTGTTTCAGAACGACATAAAAGCAGTTGGTTCGAAATGGTTTTTCTAAGATGACAGTGTTATCAGATGTGTTTTCTTGCTGATAGTGCTTCTGTGACTGGTTTTGAATGTGGGTTTTGGCAGGTAGCTGCTCTCTCCTCAGTGTGGCGGACTATACAGGCCTTATTTCACTCACGCTGCGATCACCAGTTAGTTACACTAGTAGTATTAACGGTTATTAGAACATCTCGGACGTGGAATGATGCATACATTTTCATATGTAGTTAGACGTCCTAGTGGATCTACTGTCCATTATTACCACTCGTGGAATAACTCTTGTCCAATCAGACTGCTTGGTCAAAACTAACCAAAGTAGTTGTTAGTCTTTCTGCTGCTCATGTACAGGGTTTACACCAAATGGCCTTCCTGATGCAACCCTTTTTTTTTTTTTTTTCTGGGCTTGGGACCGGCACCCAGTGGCTGGGGTTTGGGCATTGGCTGGGAATCGAACCCAGTCCTTCTGCATGGCAGGAGAAAAATGTTATGGTGTGCTGTTATTGGAAAATAATCAACCACACTCTATTATGCGATGTGCGAACACTAATTTGCCAATTTGATTGTTGAATATCTGGCCTTTTTTTTTTTATTCATTTATAACTGAATTTAATATTATGCACCATCAGCGAAACAGTTAATCAGATGTGATATTAGACCTATAAATCATCATTCCCTCAGCAGTGTCTCTTTTATTCTCTTTGGATGTTATTAAGACAATCTTGTTCCGTTCTCAAGAATTTTGGCTGAGATTTCTCGGCTAAAATGAGACTGTTCCAAAGCACCGACGCTATACAAGACTAAACAAAAAATCTTCACAAAGAAAGACACAGCATACGGTATTAATTACGCACATTATTATTAATTATGACATTAATCACAGTTCACTTGACATGCAAATTTACTCAAAAGAAACATCAGCCTTTCTTTACAAACTACAGTAGCGACCAAGCAACAAATCCTCTCTGACGTCAGATCGTACAAGAGTCAGCAGTTTCAGTGGAAGCTAACTGATTCAAATTGAAATATGTAAGGTAATAAAATTTTCTTCCCCTTAAAAAAAAAAAAAAAAAAAAAAAAAAGCCACGCCCTCAAACCACATGCGCATAAACAAATGCATGAACGATAAAGGGAGCATCGTGTCGGGCAAATAGAGAAACGTCTTCCTGTCCTGATTGGTCGGATGTTGGTGGTCCAGGTTATTTGTTTTCTCCTCTATTTACAGAGCCTGGCGAGAACTCATGGCTTTCAATCATCACAGTAAATGAGTTCCTGTGTGGATTTATTTTTGTACCGTGAGAAAAAAAAAATGTAGAAAGAAAACTATTCTTTTTTTCTCTCTCTCTCTGAAACGAATGTGAAGGACAGAGTCCTCCAGAAGGGATTACAAAGATAGGATGAGAATTAATGAGGTGTGCTGTCCAAACATTTTTTTTCTTCTTTCCTGCCACAGAGTTTACTGCAGGTGCACTGTAATGACTCGAGGAAATTAATTGGCCTGAATTACCTTTTCCATAATTCCAAAGCACTTATTATTATTATTATTTTTGATTAACACGTTTCTTTCCACCTCCCTCCTCTTAATGACTGTGTCGCTTGAGTGCCACTTGTTGAGCGACTGACTGTGTGCCACTTATTCCGACACAAACTCGTCGTTTGTCGTGGTCAGTACGACGCAGTTCACGTTCATAAACGCGTCCGCTGTTCGGTCGTAATGAGAGTCGTGCTCCGGCAGGTCTCGCGCGGCACCATTTCTGCTGGTGTCTGGTTTCATGATAAATGGGTTCTTGCTGAAGAGGGAACATCGTGTTGAATCTCTCAAATCACAACCGCGCAAAAAGGACCGCGTCTGATAACCTTCGTTGTTTTTTCCCCTCATCAGTGACGGTTTGAATATTGAAAAAAACGAACTCAAAAACAAACAAACAAAATCTTTGCACCCAGAAGAACGTCTCGGAATTCTTAGTGTGTAGTGGTGTTACATGATGTTCCTGAAAAATCGAGTGGTGTTAGTGTAGGTCTCCTTCTATTCCTTCTTCTTTATTGTTATTTTCACAGCCATCTTGGGTTCAAACATGTCTCGGTCCCCTGCCTAATTGCAGATCTGCTATTTCATAGTGTCAGTGTCTTCACGACTATTCCAAATGTCAGAAAACCATTTAAAACTAAATGCTCCTTTTAGAAATGTACCAAATGGCAAAAGTATAAAAATAAAAAAAAGTATGGGTATGATGCAAGTCACTCTCCTAATTCTATGATTTATGCAGCGTATTTGTGATGACTCGTTCATAAATCGCTTTTACCAGTGACGAGAAAACAATAGGAGTCCTTCCTGCCTCCTCAATTCTTCTTGGGGCAGAATACTGATTCCTCTGGGTTGTTAAAAGACACCAGTTATTAAAATTGTGGATTATTTATTTATTCAGTCTTTTTTTTTTTTGGTTTAAAATTCATTGAGTCAGGGCGTGTAGGAATGTACCACTTGTTGCACTTGATTTTGCAGTCGACTTGTTGTGTCTGTGAACTGAAGATGCTACTGTTAGTCTAGAGGAATGGAGAGAACGATCTGGCACCTCCCCCCCCCCCTCTCTCTCTCTCTCTCTCGCTCTCTGACAGATGGAAGGGACTAATAGCATAATTAAGTAGCCGCAACGGCGGTTCCTGTTTACCGCGTCGTTGCTAAGCACTGACATCAGCCAATCCCTCCTTCTCTCTCTAATCCCATCCCCTCCCTCTCTCACTTGTTCTCTCTCTCTCTCTCTCTCTCTCTCTCTCTCTCTCTCTTTCTGTCTCCTCCTCTGTCTCTCTTCACTTATTCCAGTGGCTGGCGCTTCGGCAGCCTCAGTGCATTTTGTAGCGCCTTGAAGCAGAGCTGTGAGGCAGACGGCATGCTTGCGGCTTGCAGTACCACTCCGCAGGCACTCTCCATTTAGTTGCAACTGCTTACTCTCGTCTCAAACCCGCACACACTTGCGCATATACGCACGCACGCACGCACGCACACACACACACACTCGGCATCGAGCTTCATCTCGTCAGGACTTTTTGCTGCCTTTCTTCAGGGGTGTACTTTACAGGTGAAGACCCTAGGTAGACAAGCAAGGGTTCTTTTTTTTTTTTTTTTTTTTTTCCCCTGGACTTTTTGGTAACTTTTTCCAGAAAAACTTTTCATCGAGTCGTTTGCCGATCTCTACACCCGCCCCGCCTCTTGGGGGGCGTCGCCCGCACGGCCGCATGCATGACACAGCGCCGAGGCGAAAAGCCCACCATCAGCATCCAGGAGCACATGGCTATTGACGTGTGCCCGGGCCCCATCCAGCCCATCAAGCAGATCTCTGACTATTTCCCCCGCTACCCGCGGGGTTTTCCTCCTACAGCTGCCCCGGTTCTGAGGCGCGCCGGCTCGCTGCGCTCTTCCTCTTCATCTTCGTCCTCCACCCCGGCCGCTGCGTCCTCATCCGCCGAAACGGGACGAGAAAAAGACGAGGATGACGACCTGGACCGGGCCTTCAGTGCCGCCTCTGCTTCTGCCTCCGCCCTGCCTCCGCCCAGCAAGAAGGAGGAAGAGCCCGATATGGAGGGCTACGACTCAGACGACTCCAGTGAGTAGCGAATTGACTGACAGTCTTTTTATATTTCTGAAGCCTTTCTGTTCTATTTATTTGTTTTTAGTCACAGGAGACTGGTTGAGTTTTAGATTTAAAAAATCCTCCATCTGTTGATTAATTTTTTTCTCTCTATTTTTCTTTTTTCTCTTTACTACATCACTATACATTTTAGTGTTTTTTTTTCACCTTGTTTTCTCTCTCTCTGTCCTGTTTCTCTTTGGACACAGTGTTATGTGATTGATTTGATTTGCTCTGATGGTTCTTATGTTCCTGTCTCTCTCTTTCTCCCTCTCTCTATCTCCATCATTCCAGTCTGCGTCTACTCCCTCCACAAAGACAACTGTTGCATCACCGTCCCTCTGCCTTTCCTCCTCACCTCCCCTTCTCCATAATCCGCGATCCATACCTTTCCGAAACACACAGCGACCGTTCTTGTTTTTAATTAGCCCTGATGAGTCACACACTCCACTTGAGCTTCTGCCTGTGTAGTAGAAAGTGCCCGCACCGGCCCGATGAAGTGGTGGGCGTGTGAGCTTTAGATACAGACGCTGTTTACATCAACGCGGCACTACACGGCGTACATGCTGCCGCATATAGAAGTGTTAGTTCTCACTATTGTGTGTTTTTGCGTCCGAGCGTCGAGGGGTGTCAATTCTCAGATTTTGCAATTGTTCATTTAAATGGTCTGAGTTGAACAGGAGCTTGAACTGTTGCACAACATTTTTAATCTGGCCTTTTAGCTCCATCATATGCACGGTGAATGTATAGACTTTTAGTACACTTTCAGTTGCCTGGCTTGAATTTGTACTGTATTATTTCCCTAAATCGATACTCAGCGCTCACTGAACCGAGCTCCTCAAACCTGCAGCAGTTTGTTCACGCTCTGTTAAATATAATTTTATTATAAAACAGTAAATTTGCTTCGATTGTCATGATTAGTAGTGAAATACAGTGGTTTTGGTGATTTTATGCATTACAAGTAAATTAGCATGGTTTTGGACTGATACTGCTGTTGGTTGTTTTCATTACCACCTCAGTTGTATAATTCCCAGTTCATAAAAAACAGCTGCAGGCTAAAATGTGTGTCCTGTTGATTACAGAAAGTAAATATGAATTGTCCTTACATGGCCAGTGCAGCTTTTGCGTTCCCACTAAATCAAATTCCAAATCAGATTAGCCTCAGAAGCTGCCATCCTCTAACTACGTGCTGTTTCATTCCTCGTATATGTTCGAGCATGCTCATGGGAAAAGTGTACACGCGTGTGAGGTCCGTGTCCCCTCTGCCTGTCCGCGACAGCAGCTCACCGATGCAACCGCCGCTTACCCGACTACTAGATATCAGCAGTGTGTTTGCTTTAATTATGGCGTTTATTAACCACAGGCTCATGCGTTAACATAAAAATCCACTCCCTGCTCACCATCATGTACCCACTGATCCACTCCGATTCACAGTTCACCTATTAGCAGCCGAGCAGACGGCCAAATCCAGGGTGCACCGTGATGTGCGAAACAAAAATAAGGCCGTCACACACATTTACAAGGGCAGTCAACAGGCTTCCAGGCCTACGCGGCTTTCAACAGAGCAGCTCCAAAAACCAAACCACCGCTGAGAGAATGTGGGTAATGCAACAGATGGATTTTGGAGCGACTTCCTTCCAAACATTTGGCGCCCAGCAGCTCTTATGTTGACAAAACCGCTTTGCAGACTGCAGGAGATCAATGCTGTTTCATACAGTACAGTGATTGCGATACAGATTGGGATGCTACGTTTGATGTAAGACAAGGAAAAGAAAAAAGAAAAAAAGTCATGGTCTGTCAGATGCAGTGCAAATTAATGCAATTAATTAAACAGATGGAATTGTCGCTTGATGAAGCTCTAATTTGTCACCAGGGAATGCCATTTATTGTTAAACAGCAGTGTGAATACAAGACAGCACAGTGCATGTGCATTTGTTCTGTCTGCTTTGGGGTTGCTTGGTTGAAGAAAAAAAAATACCAAAAGGAAATTCTTTAAAACTTGACTCTATCGGGCATTTATGCATTTCGCGTAAAAGCACTGCTATTCTGCAAAGATGCAGAATGATCTGACTTGGTTTCATCAACAGGTATCGATATTAAAGGTACAAATGCACAAGGCATGAAAATTTGGACAGCCCCTTCTCTGGCTCAACTTCTAGGCCGATGGTTTCCATCGGTAGTCCTGGAGGGCACCCTGCTTTACACATTTTAAGGTTTTCCTTGTTTCTAGCACACCTGATTTAAGAAACCGCTAAATGACCTTTTCCTTTACACAAGTTCATCCAACCTTTACTGCATAGCAGTGAGCAGGGCAAGACTAAAATGGACTAGGGTTGGAAAACACAGGCACTATTGTCAGGGCTCCCACAATAAGGCTACTACTACCACTCAGTCGGGAGGGACGAAGACTATCACGTGTTTCCTCCGAACCACTTGACGCCAGCCGACCACATCTTTTTGAACTGCTCGCTCACACACTGCTGGGGGTGGCGTAACACACTCGGAGGACAGCGCTATCCGCTCCTTCCGCTTGCGTGAGCTCAAACACGCTCCTGATTGGATGTAGAGCCGTGATTAATGTGGGAGCACTAAGTACCTCTCATCCCTCCCCTCTGAGAGAGCTCGGCCAATCAGCTTTATCTAGACCTCCGGCGGCGAGAGGTTACAGCATCACCCGGGATTCGAACTCGCGATCTCTGGATGATAGGGCGAGCACTTTACCACTGCACTGTTTTTCTTGCTTTTACTGGCGAGAAAAATGCTCTTCCACAAAGGGCCTTGGCAGGGACAGCTGCTCATTTTGCCTTTAAAGCTACGGACACTGAACCAGTGCATTTGAAACAGATGATGTTTTAGGGATTCAGCTGGAACATTGACACCTCCTTTGCTAGTATAATAACCTCCACTTTCCTGGAAAGGCTTTCCACTATATTTTAAAGTGTGGCTTTGTAATGATTCAACCATAAAAATGTCAATGAGGTCAGGCAACGATGTCAAGCAAGGAAGCCTGGGGTTGCAGTCCTTGTTGAAACTTGGCTCAAGTAGTTCACTAGGGTTGAGGTTTTGCACAGGGCTCTGCAGCTCTGCAGTTCCAATCTTATCTTCTCTGGGCTCGATTTGTGCACTGGGACAGGAAACAGGTGTGGGCCTCTTGGTTCCAGTGAAGGAAAAGGTAATGCTACGGCATAGGACATTCAATAGAATTGTGTGATTTCTGGAATCCTGATGATGCCACAGCCTTCTTTGGCTAGGAAAACGAGAGATTAAATCTGCCATGCTCTCACAGTCGAAGTGATTGCATTAGTCTCTCCTGTCTGTCACAGCAACACCAGCCATTTGTTGGTCTCTTTATGCTCATGTATGCGGAAGAGGACTGTCCACTAGCTATTTCACTCGAGTGTGTGACGCTGCAGTGTAACTCCAAATAAGCAGCAGTTTGCATGCATGGCTTAAGAACTAGAATTTGGCCTCACAGTCAAAAAGTTTGATACAATCGGTTTCTTATTGCCATAAATATCTCACTGACCTGTAACAAATACAGGTATTTGTGCTGAAAGTTGCAATGCTCCTACACTGAAGCAACACTAGGAGATTGCAGAGAGAAAGCAAAAAGCTGATTGCAACCGAGATGCCATTGATGGCTTCCTTCCATACGCCGGCAGAGTTAAGATGGATCACTCGGTGGCTGTATTGATTAACACAGTCCAATCTTCAATGTTTTGCAAGAATGGGTTCAGGAAAATAAATTCCATTTTCCCCCCATTTCATCTTGTTTTTTTTTTTCCTCCAATTTTATCACAGGGAGTAATATCAGGTCCCTATGCTGTATAATGCTTGGGATTTATGTTTGAAACATACACTGTGATACAGCCTTGCTGGTGGGAGACTCGCATTAGAGTCTCACACCAGACGGAGGCTTAAAGGAGATTTTAGAAGATATGGTCTTTGCTGAAAATGTTATATAAGTGGAATCAAGTCACAATTATTTTCCCGGGGAAGACGAACATGGCAGATTTGAAGGATTAGCTGACCTGGCACGACGTGAGTTCGAGAGGATCGTCCGTTTCAGCTCAGACGACCGACGTGACATTTTGTCTACATAAGTCCCGAAGTATTATTTGTCATGAGCTTTATTAGTCAGTTGCTTAACATTAAATTTGATTTTTAGAATTCATCTGTGTCAACTCGGAGAGAGAGGTTGAGTATGATGTTTAAGAACCGCTTAAAGGAGGTACTCTTAACCGGAACCCCCGTGGTGCGTTCTTTACCACCGGCGCTGCCATATTGGTGCAATAAGACATTGAACCCCCTAAGCGTAGCCTTTTCTAACCTGTTTTTCGTCAATCTGGAAGGTAATTGACCTTGAAAGGTACACCGCCAACCCCATGCGTGCTCCAATCAAATCGCATTCGATGACAAGCTCACTAATTAAGAGCTTATCCTGTGCGACAACGAGGGCCGCACGCGAGGTCTCTAAGCTCCCCGGATCTTTTAGTGCTCTACGATGTATTTTTAACAGCACGCATCTCCTGATCTTGGGATCGTGGAAGCCATGGCAGCCTCCTAGAGGGAATCATTAGCGGTGGATTAAAGCTCTCTATTACTACAGTATAACATCTTTTTATAGAATCCGATTCATCTTATGGAGATCATTAGTCATTTATTCATTGCTGATACATTATTACCTCATCATACACTACGCTACACTATATTAAAGATGGGAAATGGGCAAATCAGTAACCAGGAAAATTTAATTTTATGTCTGATTATTAGTTGTTTTTATTCAGTGGTGCCTGGTGCACACTCCTATTGTGTGATGTAGAGGTTCAGGATGAACATCGTTTCCATGCAGGGTGAAGGAGAAGTCTATTGGCCAGCAAGTTCTTTACTTTTTTGTGTGTATGATGTGAATATAGGATGATGATATACATTTTTTTTTAAAGCCCAAAGAGGCATGATTTTTTTTTCTTTTTTCACCCCAAGACTTAAGCATCCATTTTTTTCTCTTAGTCCAAATGTGTAATATATGTAGGACATCAGCAACAAGATGACAATCTGCATTAATACACTTAACTAGCTACTGCTACAATTCCTCTTAGTAAAAGTCCCCAAAACAAGCTGAGGGTGCTCCCAGATGTACTCAGAGCGCGGTAGAGGGAGGATGAGGATGAGAAGGGAGGGGCTGGGGATTTCCTGAAAACAAGCCGCAGCCTTCTGTGGAACCCTATTAAGCATCTATCTGCAAGCTGTCAGCTGGTAATGAAAAGAACAGAGCGAATTTTCTTTCTGTGATTGGCCCTGGGATTCTACAGAGCCTTTGAAAAAAAAAAAAAAAAAAAAAAACAACCGAAACAAAACATGCTATGATGTATGTATTCATATTCTTTCTGCATGGCTGAGGATACACCATGCACAGCACCAAGCCAGGACTTCCCTGGAAACAGATCACCAAACATTCATTGTCTCTCACTGTGTGTCTCTTTCTCTTTCCTTTCTGCATTCCGTGCGAGCATATCCACCATCTGTGGTAGCCATTCATGGAGTATGCTCTTATTATTGCTGCTCGCATGCCTTCTGTGACACGTTTCTGTCTGTTTCTTGGCAGAAGGATCCATTCTGCCGATGATGGACAGCGTGAAGGATTCACAACAGGCTTTTTGACAGCGTGTGATTGTCATTTTCTCATCCCACTATTTATTTATTTTTAATAAATATATGGGATGTTACGTCAGGCTACAATGCATCTTTATTACGGTGTATTTATTTTATTTTTCTCTAAGGGGAAGAAATGATTGTGATTTCCTTTTAAAACCACTAAGCGTTCCAGTTGCAATTTCCTTCCAAAGCCGTTTTGAGATATTATAGTCATATCAGCATTCCTTTCTTCATTACCGTCTATCATGAAGTGGTACAATACTAGTGCAATGGCGCTATTAACATTTTACTGCAGTCTCATGCGGTGGACTCGCCATTGCAACAAATTACTAAATGCTGAGAACTAACATTCTGTAAACAAGCAAGAAAAAAAAAATGCTCTTAACCGTTCAAGGGTTTCTTAAGGCTGCGTAGACGTAATTGAATTATGCTAGATTGTAGAAATTGAAGAGGAAGACGATGATGCGCTGTTTATCCGAGTTATAAGTGTTTGAGTATAGGGATACGTTTCAAAATTGCTAGAACAAGATTCTACCAAAGACCAGGACAAGATTATAGACTGCAGTGGAGACAAATTCTCAAATCTGATTGGACAGAAGGTCAGGAGGAGTGTGTTTGAGGTTATGGCTTGGGCAGTGCAGTAGTTCCAACTTTAACATTAATGGAACGTTTATTGTTATTGATGCTAACGTTCTTCTAATACGCGATTGTTTTTGCAGTAACAGATCATTCATAGTGTGTTGTACAGAGTATTCTCTATATAATCCAAAACTAAAACACACTTTTGCTGTGTATTTGCTACATTTAATCAATATCGCATGACGGGGAGTGCTGTTGTGCTCGAATATCAGCACAGCTGCGATGCGCTTGTAGACGTAAGGGCACAGCCCGATTACTAAAGATGTCAGAGTCGTGCGCATATTACTTTTCCACAGCACTTCTACAAGCACCATTTATTATTCACAGATTGTGATTTGTTTGTTTCATTTATCCAGTTGTTTTGCTCGACAACACGTATCCTTCCACGACTGGCGGGAACTAATTAACCGTGACTGGGGGAGCTGGCAACCAACCGAGTTTAATTAACAGGGGTGAAAGTATTTTTTTCATTTATTTTATTTATTTTATTATTCTGACCGGTACTCTGTAGCCAGAACATGAGGAGAATAAAATATGGAGGTGGTGGACAGTCCTGAGAAACTTCCAAGATTTACTTCCTATTTCTAAATATTCCACTTCAGATCATCTACCTTTACGGGTTCTGTGGTTGCATGTGCGCCTCAAGGATTCAGAAGTTAGCCCTGTAGTCGAAATGACTTGGAAGCAGTTACTAAGGAGATAAAATGTTTTTTAAGGTGACCTTACATTATCAGAAGTGTTTTCTTGCTGAAAGTGTTTTCATGACTGGTTTTAGATGAGGGTTTTGGCACTTGTAGCTGCTCAACCCTCTTTCAAGTACTACGGACCATAATGGCCTACTTTCACCCATACTAACACTAACCGACAATTATTGTTAGAAATGTACCTGTGCAGTTGTGCTCCATCATAATAACCACTCATGGAATGCATCTCATTTAATCAATCAGATTTTTCTTAGTGTTATATAATCATGGTATGATGTGCTCTGTGTCATGAACCAGTGAAACTGGACGATCTGTTGTGTGTTATTAATTACTTATATAAATACATTAATGAACTCCTTATTTGTATTTTACATCAACAACTAGAGCTGCATAATTTAAACAGTTTGATTGGACATTTATTTGTGACTTTTTGATTCGGACTCTCAAATTCATCTAAATGGTTTAAATTGCTTGAACAGCTTTTGCAAAAAAATATATATAATAATTATACAAGCATCTCCCACCTTCTTCAAGGGACGTGCAGAAATACTCTCGTTTTGTAAGATTATCACCGCTTTGCTTTCGTCTGAGTTTATGGGTGATTGGTGGGATACTGCCACCTGCAGGAGCATGGATCAGTTTGGGGAAAAGATTCTCTTTGTACAAGTCATGGCATTTAAGCATACCGAATTTCGGTGCTTTATTATATACTTGTAGTGTTTAATATCTCTTTAAGGATTAAGATGCTTCTCTGGAAGTTGAATCGTGTTTACTGGACTTCTTTCTTGTTGGGTTGAAATGTTTCACTATTCATCCAAGTAGCTTCTTCAGTCTGGCAGATGTTGGTAGGATTCTACAAATTTGGATCCTCCAGGGTCAAGGATCCTCCCCTGGAAGATCTCATTAGGTGAACAGTGGAGAAGGTGAGAGTGAGAGAGTGAGTCATTAGAGTGTAGGAAAGGGGGAGAGTTGTTAAGACAAACCAATAGTAGATAAAAAGAAATTAGGGAGGGTCATTAAGATGTATTGACCAGAGAATGGTAGAGTAGATGGAGTCCTTAGGTGTGGTTTTACCTGGTGGTGCTGTAAAGTGCTCATATTCTTCCTGGGGATGGATGAAAGGGCAGCGTGAATAATAGGACCGAGGTTGTGCCCAAGACCTCTGTGGAGAGAAGGATTATAAAAAAAAAAAGTATATTATTTTTTATATTGTTTATACTGTATATGGCAGCTTTACACCTCTCTCGAACAATCTATTCTCTCTGTCTAAGATTCATACATTATTGTCCCCAAATGTGCGTTTTTTGTCCTTCAGATGAAGGTCCACTGCTCATTCTGGTCCTGAGATGTTGGTCTTTCTGAGCTGGTACATTCTCTTGTGTAGTGGTGCTTTTGTCTCGTCACTGCACTGGACCACATATATTATATTATATTATATTATATTATATTATATCGCTCTCTTGTATATTTTGATGTGAACGAGTCTCCGTCTCGGCGTGTTGGTGGGTTTGTAGTGAATGGATATGTGGCGTTTTCCAAAAATCCTTTTCAGCTTCTTGGACGCACCAGCCATGTAAGGGAGGGATGACATGGCTCTGGGTCTCGGCTCTATCTGTCGTCCTTCTGCTGGAGCTGGAAGCTATCCTGTTAAAAGCCCACTTAGGATATCCGCAGGCCTTGATCGCTGTCTTCAGATGCTCGTCTTCCTTTTCTTCTTTTTTGTTCAATGGAGGAGGGGTGTCTTCTGCCCTGTGGTGTAGCGTCCTAATGACACCTAATTTGTGTTGCAGTGGTGGGAGTCAAACCGTAGGTGCGGGTCTGCATGTGCGGCTTTCCTGTACACTTTTATTTCTAGTCCCCCATCGTTTTCTGCGCAGTCCAGGAAGGCCAACCTGTTGTCCTTGGTGGTCCTCTATTGTGAACCTGATATTCGTGTCAGTTGTATTAATATGTCCTGTGAAGGCCTGTACTTTTGTGAATTTTTAATGCTTCAAAACCTGTATAAAATGTAGCTGCTTGAGCCAGATCAGACAGTAACCATTAGGGATATTGAATGAAACTGAAGTGAAAATTGCAGTGCCCAAAAAATCAAATGGGATCAGCAGTCTACCTTTGAGTCACAGCTCTCGTGACAACTCGTCCACAGGGAGTTGTGTGGCACACCCGTTTCCTAATCTAAGCATAATCAAACTGGTCCAAAAAAAAAGGGTTGTATAACGCCGTTTACATCATTAGCATATAGCATCCTTTACAGAGATTGAGAGGTGATAGGAGGATCCGGCATCACTGCTTCCACCGTGGAAAGGTTTTTAAGGATAGGAAATGTTGCTTTTCTTTAAATGACTTACCATATGGTTTTGGATTTTATTATTTTCCTAGTAAATATATTACAGATGTAGACACAATCTATAGAGATGAGAATCACCAGTCACCACCCGATACGATACCACGGTGGTACCAAGATTTGATGAATATCCAGATTCGATATTACATTTCCCTCTGAG
The DNA here is from genome assembly GCA_011419295.1 of Clarias macrocephalus. Lineage (NCBI taxonomy): Eukaryota > Metazoa > Chordata > Actinopteri > Siluriformes > Clariidae > Clarias > Clarias macrocephalus. Next base: position 68,522 of record JAAGKR010002529.1, on the reverse strand, counting down.
TTTGTTACAATTTAAAACCTTTAAAGAAAGTTTAACGACTAATTAAACATGGCTCATACCATATGACATCAGTTTTTTCACTTAAAAACCAAGCGCAGCATTTAAAACAAAATAACTTTTAGTTGAAATGAAACAAAAGAAAGCTGTACCTCTACGCATCCGTCATGCACCATGCACGATTCATTGCCGCAGTGTTTTGAGACGGGTGCTAGTTGTGTAATTAGTGGGTTTGAGACTGATCTGTTCACAGAGAGTGGAGAAAAAGGCAAATCGGAGATGTTTGATGCGTGTGATTTACGCAGTAAAAATGCCTTTCCACTTTCACACGGAAGCATCTGCACTCTGGTCCACACTCGTTTATATCCGAGGCTGATCACCTTTCACAGTCAATCAAACTGAAAACCAGCCAATACTGGTCACTGACTGATCTGATCGACCGGTTCCTCGCTATTATAAATGTCAAAATAGTTTTTTAAAATCCATTTTGGACTCGCAGTTTGTGAATCTTCACACAAGAGAATCGTGATTCACGACTAAATAGATTTTTTTCCCGCCATCTCTAATAATCTATAGATCCTGTGCAACTTGATAAATACATATGTTTAAAAACTGACATCTTCCCACGCTTATTGTGTATATGTGTCGCGAGAGGATTCGCTTCGATTACGCGCTATAAGACGCACGCCTACAGAGAGCGGTCGCGTAAAACCTACATTACGAGACAAGTGTGAGAGCTTTCGATTTTCAGCGCACTTTTTTTTTTTTTTTTTAAGACACTCATAGTACTTACCACGGACGTTCTGTTCCCCCTTTCCAATCCATGGATTAAGGTCATCCAAGAGAGGCTTTGAGTGCTTGTGTGCAGAGGCGAAGGGGTGGGTGCGCGCGTGTGGGATTGTGGTGCGATTCTCTTTTTCACTAGCTTTGTGTCGTGTATCTGAGAAGTGACACGACACCTAAACGGTCCGTGGGCAAAGTCAGGACGGCCGCCAGTGGCCATATCTCCACCACCTTTGTTAGTGTTATGTCTCACTTTATTGGGTGCAATGGCTTCCATGTTTGTTTATTGCACTATAAAACACATTGTGCTTCAACTTGGACACCACTTTCCATTTTTCACGCCTTAATTTGTCACTTAGGCTTAATTGTTTACACTTTCCCAGAAAGCTTTCTTTTACAACAGTACTTTTTTTTTTTTTTGCATTACCAAACTGCACTCATCTTCCTGTGATGGATAATAATAATAATAATAATAATAATAATAATAATAATTTTTGCCCTATTTTCAGACTGTCCCCAGCTGGGCTTTTACTGATCACTGGATTCACTCGAGCTTCCCTCGCTAATCTGTTTTCTGCTTCAGTCAATCCCACTGGAGTTTTAGCCAGGCTATGATGGATGACACACACACGCACACGTCTACGAATAAATACGCAGGACCTTCAGACTGTGTTCACTCACTCAAATCAAACTCACTTACATACAACTTCTTCAAACAGATCACATAGACTAAGGTAAAAGCAGCGTTTCAGTCTTAACAGTAAATAAAGGCTAATTAGCATGATGTGGTAATGCTAACATGCCCCTCCCCCCCAAAAAATAGGCCGCTCATGCAATCAAATTTCTCTTTTGCATGACACTTCAAGGAGTCACAGGTTTCTCAGAGGTTATATAGGACAAGAGGAACGGATTGTTACCTTACACTTGTTTAGAGTTTGTACCAGAGAACCGAAGTACAAACTGTTTCCTTTAGATTAAGAAAAGAAAGTACCCGTTTGTTTCCAATTCTCACACTTCTTATTAAGGAAACTCGTCCATAAGGAACAGCTACCAATCCAAAAAGGCTAACGTGGTGAAATCCATGACAGGATCTTTTTTTTTTTTCTTTGTTTTTTTTTGTTTTGTTTTTTTCCCCACATGCGTGAAACATTCTGAACAAAGCGCTATCCCACATCAGCCCGCTGTGATTTAAATTTTGTGAGCAGTCTGGGTACATTAGTGCCACATACTGGACTGGAGTATGGAGCAGAAAAGATTATCGCTTTGTACAGTACACAACATTTAAAAAATCACCAGCACAAGTTGCACGGCATTTGTGTTTATTAAATACTTGTAGTTTTTGATGCGTCAGAATTATTATCGTAGGGGCCTCCCGGTGGCGCAGTGGTAAAGCTCTCACCCTATCATCCGGAGATCGCGAGTTCGATTCCTGGGTGATGCTGTAACCTCCCGCAGCCGGAGGTCTAGAGAGAGCTGATTGGCCGAGCTCTCTCAGAGGGGAGGGATGAGAGGTACTTAGTGCTCTCACATTAATCACGGCTCTACAGCCAATCAGGGGCATCTGTGAGCTCACGCAAGCGGAAGGAGCGGATAGCGCTGTCCTCCGAGTGTGTTACGCCGCCACCAACAGTGCGTGAGCGAGCAGTTTGAAAAGATGCGGTCGGTTGACGTCAAGTGTTTCGGAGGAAACACGTGATAGTCTTCGTCCCTCCCTACTGAGTGGTAGTAGTAGCCTTAATGTGGGAGCCCCCTAGTGATGGGGAGGAATTGGACACGACTAAATTGCAATGGAAACTGGGCAAAATTACCCATGTGCAATTTGTTGGACTAGTACAATTAGCTTTCATGTGATTAGCTACAAAGCATGTGTGGATTTTTTAGCTTTTCCAGCATTCTTTCATCCATCCTTAGTAACTGCCTGGCCAGAGTTGTGGTGGAGGTCAGGTGTAAATGAGAATAACAAGTAGCATTAAAAGTGAATGATGAACTCTGGTGGTGTAGCTGAGGATGAGGAACCATCAGATGTTTTGCCATTCGTAGCACCAAAAAAAGGTCTTCAGTGCGACATGAACCAAATCTGTCATCGGAAAAGGAAACATTTACCTAGAAAAAAAAAAGCAAACATAAAATGTATTCCATGCTGAATAATGGTTCGAGAGAGTGAATTCACTCTGAATGAACATCATCCCGTTGAGATGATATAAAAAGGTACTCTAAATGCTGTAGCTATAATCAAGTGTACTGTAAACACACTTCACACACACAATTGAGGCGGAACGCATGCAGAGCCACACCATCCTGGATATGCGTCTACCGGCATGTTTTTTTTTTTTTTTTTTAAGCCAGGCATAATTATAGCTAAAAAGTGAAGCCACTAAATCTCGTTTCACATTTTCGTTTCATTACAGCCTTTTCATACCGTAAGAAGCTTTTTTGTGTGTGGGATCTGGTTTGTGAAGCCTTTAAAGAGTAAAGTCTCTGTTAAAATAGCTAAAGTATACAGTACAGTACATGCATGTCCATATGGAACAGACTTTATCTGTAGGCTGCATCACGCTCGTTAGTGCGAGACTAATGGTTTCACTGTGTCTCAGGAGTGTTTGTTCATATCATACGTACATCAAGTAAGCCTTTCTTTTGCACATCGATTATTTGGTTTGGCTCACTGGAAGTCCTTGAAGATGTTCAAAAGTGAAACCTGGGTCAAAGTTCAGGGCATTGTCAATACACCATGTGTTGCAGTGTATTGACAATGCCCTCTAAGGAGCTTGGCACCATTTTTTTGTAAAATGTTGTCAAAGTTAAAGCACAGCGCAAAGCGTAAATGATGTTTTCGCAATTGTTTTCACACTAGCATTTACAATTTTAACCCGTGCTTCAGGTGGCTTGGTGGAAAGCACCATCATCACGTACCTCCAGGGTTGGAGGTTCAAATCTCACCTTCCATATCCTCTGTGTTCATGTTCTCCCTGAGAGGTGAGTCAGTCTTCCTCCAGTTTCCTCTTGTAGTCCAAAGACGTATAGTGTAGGCTGATGGGTTTTTCCAATTTGCCCACACCGTGCGATTTGGTGCGTGTCCACGTTGTGCTGAAGTTTCATGTTTTCTCCACCTCGTTCAATTTTTCAAAGTTAAAAGATGACAGTTAAAGATAGTAAAGAGTTCAATTTCATCACGAGCCGAAATATATTCCTCGTAGCGTTTTGATGAACGATAGCAGCAGGACGTGGTGGCAGCAGACTCTTGAAAACGTTTTAAAACCTACTCTAGCAGTAGATCTCGTTCAGCTCAAATGACCTCATTCACCTGATGCTAACTATTTCCACACCAGCAGCTGTTCAGCAATGATAAGAGAAGAAGATTCAAAATGCACTCCCATAACCTTCCTTCTTATTACCCACATTTTCGGAGAGACCTTCCTGACCTGTTCTCCCTGTATTCGCGCCATCCGAAAAAGCAATATTCAGCTCTCCGTATGAAGCCTTTTTTTTTTTAGCTTTATTCTTTCTGGCTGCATTCCGACATGCTATTCAGGCAGCTCAGCAACACGTTCTCTGAGCAAGAAGGCTACCTTGCGTTTTATATATATATTTTTTTATTTTATTATTTTTTCCCCTTATTATTCACCAGCAGAAAAGCTGAGTGTTTGAGTCGCAGGAGTGCAAACAGTTGTAAACACTTTTACATTATATGCAGAACAAGCAGTCTGCTCGAATCCGAGTTGCACAAAGAGACTGTCATAAAAGAAAAAAAAAGCACTAAAATATATCCAGGCTCTAAAATAAACTGTAAATATTTATTCTACAGATAAATCACAAAATTCAGTTTGAGCATAATGAAAGCATTCATCTCATCTCACTTAATCTAAACTAGTCTGAGTCATTTAATGCTGTTCATGCAGGTCATAAGCAGGTGCAGTTCCACTTAACGTCCCACTCGGAGGTTTTATTCTCTGAGTCATTGAGCCACGAATGTTGCAGGGGAAGCCACGTTTGTAATATTGTAATATTGCAGTTAGTCTATTAACAAGGATACTTGACTAATATTTAATGGACCATTCACCACTTTTATGTCACAGGTTGTACAAGGACCAGGTGCAACTTGGTTTGGTGTTAAGCATCAAGTCACCAGTTAACAGTTTGTTCATAAGGACAAGCCCTCCTTACACAAATCATACTTTAGGAACGTAATGGAATTACAGTACATTATCCATATCTGTATTCAGATATCCAAATCTGGACGTTCCCTCCTTCGTTCTCCTTTATAATCTCTCACTTGGTGACTGGTTTCCCTGATAGAACCAGTGTCCTTATTTACAGTAAATCATGTGACCCTGAGACATTGAAACGAAAGGCGGCAATTTAAATAAATCAAGGCCATAATCAAACATTTCTTACCATCAATTATAATTTATTATAAGTTTGATCATTATTACTAATTAAAAAAAAAAAAAAAAAAACAGGACAGGACAGGCCATTGTCATCATTCTCAAATTAAGTGGTAGAGTTTTACCCCAGATTCTGGTCAGATATTAATTGGAGGCTTGGAAACAATCTGCCTCTTGGCTTTTAATAAACTTTTAATTAGCTGCCTCGTTTAAACCGAAGCATCCTCCTCTATGCCCATAAATTCTTTAGCACCAGTTGGCCCTAATGATCTAACTGTCCTATTCTGAAGGAGACGGCAACTCAGCTCTGTGCATGTGTGTGCGTATTGATGCCATTTTTTCCCCCCTTTGTGAAAGGCTGAAGGCTGTTGCTGTGCTCTTCATCTCACTAAAGGGTACAGATAAACCTACCTCATTCCCTAACTACTCTTCATACTTTTATACAGATCTCGGACCATTATCCCTCTAATCACATCCGTTTTAAGAAAATCCCGTGAAGCTGGTCTCGGATCAGCGCGCGGCCTCGTCGATTTCCCCGACCACATCCCAAACGTCTTCCATTCGTCATGTAGTGGAGCACAAAAGCCCGTGGTGAATTCATCCAGTGTCTAGAGTGAGTGATGAGGCAGCACCTGCAGATGTGTGATCACAACAGGTACAGCTGGACTTGTCTGTATATGTATTAAAGTCTTCTCTTCATAAAGTATTGGAACGATCATGTCCAGTTCTTTTGCTACACAACTTCAAAGATGGCACCTTTTCTTTAAACTTTTTTTTTTTTTTTTTAAGTGGTCAAGAACGTTGAAACATGACCTGTGTGTGTGTGTTTTTTTTTCACACTGGTCAGCCATGGTAAATTAATGGTGTAAAGAATTTAAAGCTCTGAATGTCCCTGGGTTTTGCCTGTGAAGACAATGCATTTCTTATTAAATAAAAATAAAAGGATAAACCACCATGAAGACCAGAGAGCTGTCTATGGTTAAAAGCAAGCCATTTTGAAACTGAGAAAAGCATAAAAAATGCTTACCATTTCAGGACATTTGGAATGGCGAAAGAAAAAGAGCAGGAAAAAACACTGCCGTACTAACAGCCAGTCATCTAACAGGTCAGCCAAGAAAAACAAGAGTAGTTGATGAGAAATATTTTGAGAGCTCTACAAGGGGGAAAAAATAGCTGCAGTCACCAGAACCCGAATTACAGAGACGCACTACAAATATTCTGGAACGACGGTTAGCGTTAGCCCAACTGTTGGAAAGTGTGGAGAAGATAACAATCTGGTCATGGTCCAAAACATGGAAGCTCATTGGTCAAGCCCAGTCGAGGTACTGCCAGGTACAGCCCAGTCTGGAACAGGATGACTAATCTTTATTGAGGCTGTAATTCACGATCGCAGGTGAAGAATGAATTTGAAAGCGTACAGATCATTCTGTCTGCCAGTTTCCAGAGACATGCATTATAGCTAATTGTTAGGAACTTCATTATGCAGCGAGATAATGCCCCAAAACACGCCGCTGCCAACACAACAAGGATTTCATCAGGGGGAGAAAAAAGTGGAAGGTTTTTGACTGGCCAAGTTAATCACCAGACCTTAACTCAATTGACAATACTATTTAGCTGAAGGCAGAACCTCTGTGATATAAAGAAATAAAAACGCATGAGCTTTCGTAAAATGTATCCTCAAATACTGGGAAATAAAATACCATGATGTGATTTCCAGTCGGTTTTAAATTAATAGGTGCACATTCACATCAACATTCTTCTTCAACTATAAAGAAAATGTATATTTATTTGTAAAATACTTATGTGGAAATAGTTTTTCATTTATCATATGAATTTCCAATGCAAGGATTAGGAAAACAGTTAACCTCATTAATATTTAAATATGTTTATTTAAAAGTTTTGGATAAAATAAATAAATAAATAAATTTGGCCAGGTTAATAAATCGTCCATTTTTTGTTCAAAGAACAAAGACTTAGGGGAGAACAAAGGGAGGAATGGTCTGTCTAAACACCAGAGCATAAACTTTTTCTTTTCATCTCAAAACCCAAAGAATATTATGGTGTTAAAATGTCTGTTGGGGGAAAATGGCATTGGCCTTTCAGTGAGTGATTCTTTTAGTGCTACATCCATCATTTTACCGAGCACCTGTAGAGCAAAATAACCTTGACTCATAAAAAAAGCAAGTGCGCCGTCAAATTGCTCCTGAATATAGCAAGGGATATTTTCGTTGTCGTGGCTCCATGGACAGAACCTGGAATGGAGAATTTCTATAGAGATGCATGTGTGCGTGGAAAGAGGGGGCGCAGTGATGTGATGATGATGATGATGAAATATGCTAGCTTCAGGTGAACAAAGAGGATAGTTTCATTTACTCTAAAATGTCCAAACATCCAAGAGATGTGATCTTAAAATAGTTACCATTTCTTAACAGAATCTTGGTACACATACAGTACATCTACCAGGATAAAGTCAACAGCAAACGTTAAAAATTATTATTTATTTATTTATTTTAAGTGAATTTCCAACGATGCGTTTTCAATTATTTCCACCCAGCACCCGTTGCCCTCGTCAGTCTGCTTTTACTGACGCAGCAGGGACACTGAACCTCAATTTCCAATTTATCATGTGTTCTTCCTTCATGTTCCTATGATGCTCATCATCCTCGCCAGTGATTTCACTCAGCTCTACTGATTACCTCCATGGCACTAGTCAACATATGCATAGTTTGATGACATCAGAGCGATTGTCTACTCTCTTTGAGCAAATCGCAGAAAAATGCATAAATCATTTCAGCCCGGAGCCCTGTTCCTCTTCACACACCTCTAGCCAAAGTGGCTGAGATTTTACTTAATTGTCGTGCTGACTGCCTTCACACGGCCACAGCTGCTGGATGGAGCAAGAACCTTATGCACCATATTAAACTGAATAGCTGTAGGTATTTATTTCTGCCCTACAAAAGCACTGGATTAGCACGACAAAGAATAGTTTTAAAAGGTTTTGGGAGCATGCCAAAACATGATGGTGAAACCAGTGTGAGTCTCCAGGTTTGAATGAACTGTTAATTTCTTGCAAGATGGATATAAAGCTACTGGGTTTAGGCACCACATAATGAGGGCCATTATCCACAAATGGAGAACTTGGAACAATGGTGCAAAAATTTTCCAGGAGTGGCTGGCCTACCAAAATTATTCCAAGAGCGCAATGACTCATCCAGAAGCTGGAAATTCAGAAATGAACCAAGAACAACATCTAAAGAACTGCAGGCCTCACCTTGCTTCAGTTAAGGTCAGTGTTCATGATTTAACAATAAGAAACCGACTGGGCAAAAATTCTCAGTTTGTGACCTCAAACTCGAGCACAGTTGGGTTATGAAGCCAAAAAAATGATCCAAAACAAACCAGCAAGTCCACCTCCTGAATGGCTAAAAAAAGTTTTTGGAGATTTCGAGTGGCCTAGTCAAAGAAAAATTTTATTGAAATGCTATGGCTTGATCTTAAACTGGATGTTTATGCTTGGAAACCCACTAATGTGGCACAATTCTGCAAAGAAGAGTGGGCCAAAATTCCTCCTCAGCTATACAAAAAAGTTCCTTAAAGTTGCCAGTTTTCGCAAATGCTTGATAGCAGTTCTTGCCAACAATCGTGGCATAACCGATTATTAAGTTTAAGGGCAGTGATTTTTCCACATAGGGACAGATAGGTTTGGAAAGCTTCATTCCCATAATAAATGAAATCATTATTTAAAAACTGCATTTTACATTTACTTGGGTTATCTTGTGGTATAATAAAAGTTATTTAATGATCTGAATCATTAATCAAGTATTAGCTAGCATAACACACTTAGCTAGTTTTCCAGTTGGGAAAATTGGAACAAGTGCCAATAGAAACCTGCTGGAACTGGCATCATGCTGGCCCATACCTGGGTAAGAAGCCAATGAAAGACCTTGTTTCCCATGCAAAGGCTGAGATGATAACTTTTGCTCCTGCTGCTTGGTCACAAACTTTTTGTGACCCTGCTTGTCCATCTATGAATGAAAAGCTGATATGATTTTCATCCCAGGCACAGAAAACACAATCCATACGTCAGCTTTAATCCAAAGAAACCCCCTGTTAAGAAAGCACAATGTTTATTCAGCTGCATTCTTTATTTAATGATCAAAAGCCAAAGGTTGATTACTGGCTGCTGGATTTGAACTTTAAGCATTTGAAGCTCAGTTCACAGTCTCAGACTGTCTTTTCTCTTTTAAGCCCAGTACATGCTGGTGCTCAGATGCTCACCGGCACACGTTAAATGCAATCATGTTCCATTTTGCTGATACGTACTGTGTGTATATATACCTGCGAAAAATGGGTATAATTGTGTGTGAAATAATAGCAACTCTTTAGAGTTAATGACACCTGCTGCACGTTCTCAAAAGCTGTACCTTCAGTACGAAAATCATTAGAGGCTCAGTGCCGCCTTCATCCTCTAGACGTGTCGAACAGAGAAGGAGACTAATGGAGGCTGGCGTAGTGTGACCAGTCTGAACCGCACAGGGCCACAAATGGAGCTCTTTCTTTTTTTCTCTCTCTCTCTTCTGTTCTGTCTGTCTTAGCTGCACCTTTATCTTTACTCTTAATCTAATCGCTCGATATATGTTTTCTTTTTCTCTACTTCTACCTTATTTTCTGCTCACAGTCTCAGACCCGAGACTCATTTGTCTGTTCCTTGGGCAGTGTTTTTTACTTTCAGTCTCATGGCTTAGTTCACCTTATGTATAAAGCAGGTCCTGTAATTAATTTCCTCTTCACACTCTGTATCTGCCCAGACCACTGTCATAGACTTATAAGTGCTGCTCCTGTTTAGAGTGGATTCAGCCTGCAGCAGTAATTCCCTGGTCTTATTACCTGGAATTATTATTCTGCGATTTTATTTTTAAAAGACGTCCTTAAAAGCCTGGCGCAAGCTCTGTGTAAGAAAACGTGAGCCGAGACGAAAAGTCGTCGAGACCATACACCTTAAATATCAGTCGCTTGAGCCATGTTGCTAAAAAGAGTGTGGTGTTCATAATTTCAAATCCTAGGGAAGCCGTGGTCACCCATGGTATACTCCATCTCTCTTGTCAGTCAGAGTGACACCAATCATAGACGATAGCAGGTATCGCTTTCTTCTGATGGTGGGTGGCAGATGACCAAATTAGGAAAAATCTTATTGATGAAATAAAAAAAAATTTAAATCCTTAAAGTGTGCTGGACAAGCAGCAAAGCTAATATCAACAATCCTCACACAATTAAAAGTTTGGATTCAGTCATATACTGTAGGCTGGCTTCCTGTGGTATGTCTTTGCACAGGACGCTTTAGGTCTCCATTCTCATTTATTTCCATATAGTTCGATTTTGAATGACCTGCACGAGTAAAAATCTAATCCTAGTCCTTCCCTTTTTCATCAAGGTTTGATCCTCTTGCCCTCAGCACCCTCTTGCCCTCATCCCTATAGAATGCAAAACAACTCTGCCCCTCTCATGAGGTGTCTCGGTTACATCCGTGACCTCGGTGTTACTTTAATGAGGGGTTTAGTATAGTCTAGGAGGAGTACCTCGCACACAAAAGCACACCAACACACACTGAAGGTCATGGCTAACATGCTCTCAAGATGCTCAATTAAGGCAAATGATCCTCTGATTCACAGTATCTACTGCCAAACAGTCTCTTGAGCTAATGACCACACATTAGCCAACCCAAATCGCTCGTCACTTTCATCCGCTCTAGATCAATTAGGCGTCATGTCGGGATCCGAGGGATTTTCATCACGGTGCCTCCATGTCGAGGTGATGTATGGCTGCAGATTTAACCGAAATGGTTCGTCAGAAATGTGTTTATTTTTCATCCTCATCCCACCGTTTTTGACGGAAACTTCATTCAAACCGCCTTCAGCTGATGGATATTTAGACAAGAGGAATGAAGCGCATTTCTTCAGCCTGATAGGAGAGTAGGAGGAAACGGCATGATTCTTTGATGGAAATGAGGCTGAACAGAAAGATATTCACAAGCTTTTAACGGCTCTTTTTAACGAGCGAATTGAAGGCAAAAATTAAATGTCCATCAGGTTTGCGCTAAATCTTTCATTGGGATTTGAACTCTGTATAGCAGGATGAATACAGGAAGGTGACGAATTAAACACATTCCCTTCTTTTCTTTTTTTTTCTCCGTTACATTTAGCGTATTTGTTCAAACCCACTCTTGTCTGTAATTCGTAATGATTACCACACTCGTCAGGAAAGGTAAGGTGGCAAGACCCTGCTCTAGCTCGGGGCTCAGCTCCACTTAGGAGTCGCCATTTAATTTGCCCAAAAGAGACAGCACAGATATGTGTTTTTAATTAGACCATTGACGGAGTTAACAAGTGATAATTCCAAGCTGTTTTTTTGCAACAATACTAAAGCTCAAGTGTGGACTTATTATTACTGTGTGTGACTCAACTTCACATCCTGAAGTTGTAAGTGTTACCATTTTAAAGTTGTACAGTAGTTTAAGCTCATTTGTTGATTTTAGGCAATCTGTGAGGGTAATGTTGCTGACGATAACTTGTATTGTAAACGTTCTAACACTTTTTATCCAGAAAATCACGTCCTGTTATATTTCTTCTTAAGTCAGTCTTGCCGGCACTAATGCATCACCTAACTACATATCAATATCTATTCTATTAGGTTAGTAGTATCTAAATCCTACCTGTTTCTTAGGGCACTCTCCCAACAACCCCACAACATCAACCAGGAAAGGTTCATTCGAGATACGGGAAGCCACTGAGCGCATCTTTTCAAGCTGCTCTTAGAGAATGGCACAAAGCACTATCCACCTTTCTGCTTGTGTGAGGTCACAAATGCCCTCGATTGGCTAGTGTCACTATGATGTCTGTCCATTTCTTTTGGTTGTTCCCTATTTTCAGCCCTGACAAATCCCGTCATAATTATTAATGTCAATTATTAGTCTCTAACTGCTTATCGGATGATGTCTGCTTCATTTCAGCTGCCCTTGTGACTCCCCTTCTCGCAAAATCACTTTGAAAAATAATCACTGCTTCTACTAAGCTGTAAACATTATAATGATGGGCTGTAGCATTAAATAATGAAAGCTGTTTAAAAACCTGGATGTGCTCGGATGCAAAAACAAACCGTATTCACCTGTTTAAACAGCCACAAAATATCAGTGCGATATTTTGCCAGAAATGTGCCTTTTTAGGGGGGGAAACAGATGCTCTGTTTGGAGAAAAGATCCAGCACTTTTCTTGTCTGTGGCAGTGTTGGCAGAGTATTTCCCAGTGCAGCGTGCCGATTACGATGCAGCGCCACCACATGCCACGATGGCTGTTAAGGACTTTTTAGGAAATCGCATTGTTCATGAAGACACCCACCAGAGTCAAGACCCTGAGGTGGCGCAGAGTTTGATGAGAGTGGCTGCATTCTGCATGCAGGAAAAACCCTGATTGAGGATGTCGTTGTGAATAAAATCCCCTACATACAGTACAGACCAAAAGTTTGGACACACCTTCTCATTCAAAGAGTTTTCTTTATTGTGTTCTTTATTGTGTTCTTTAGCCCAAACGCGTCTCTTCTTCTTGTTGCTTGTCCTTAGCAGTGGTTTCCTAGCAGATCTTCTACCATGAAGGCCTGATTCACACAGTCTCCTCTTAACAGTTGTTCTAGAGACGTGTCTGCTGCTAGAACTCTGTGTGGCATTGACCTGCTCTCTGATCTGAGTTGCTGTTAATCTGCGATTTTTGAGGCCGGTGACTCGGATGAACTTATCCTCCGCAGCAGAGGCGACTCTTGGTCTTCCTTTCCTGGGGTTCGCATGTGAGCCAGTTTCTTTGTAGCGCTTGATGGTTTTTGTGACTGCACTTGGGGACACTTTCAAAGTTTCCCCAATTTTTCGGACTGACTGACCTTCATTTCTTAAAGTAATGATGGCCACTCGTTTTTCTTTACTTAGCTGCTTTTTTCTTGCCATAATACAAATTCAAACTCTTTGAATGAGAAGGTGTGTCCAAACTTTTGGTCTGTACTGTATAAATGCGATAAATCCGTTTTCCATAAATACTGTATAAACGATAAATCAATTACCCATCCTAAAAAGCATTTCCTTGTTTGTGTTATTCGTCGGAAATGATGAAAAAAGCGTGAAAATTCCTTATAATGTTTTAAACTTCGGGTTTAAAAAGGGGTGTACAGTATTTTCCCCAACTTTTGTGTCACTATGTTCTGATTGGCTAGGAAAATTCCTCAAAGGGGCGTTTCTGTTTAAAGCCACATACTCTGAAATGGCACATTTTGAAAAAAAAATTGAGATGAAATCCTGTCGCACTAGCCGCATGACATTTTTAAAGATTTCTAAATACAACATAAAGTCCCTCAGTAAGGTGTTGAGCCACTAGAATATACCGGAACTATTCTAGAAGGATGAAGAACATTCTAACAGACGCCATTCCATCAGTTGGCATCCCATAATTTGGCATACATCTGTCTATTTATCGGCGTTTTATCTCAATTAATTGATTTATATATTGCCTTTTTCCATTCATACTACAAAGTGTGAACTTCACCCTGGATATTTTGATGATTCTTTTTTTTTTTTTTTTTTTAAGATTTGCTGTCTACACAACAGCACATGGACTCCCCCCCCCCCCTCTCTCTCTCTCTCTCTCTCTCTCTCTATCTTTGTCTCTCTCCCGCTGTGAGCACATCCTGTTTTGTGTTCAGGTCGTCTTGAGGTTACACTTACAAGGCCCATGTTTACGATATGCTTCATCTCAGTGAAAGGAGGACCATCAAAGCAGCAGCCAGTGCTAATTAAGTCTTAATGCAGTTTAATTGAACCGTGATGAACATGCAGCTGTCAGAAAGCAGCGAGTTTTTGAATAACAAGTGTTTTTACTTCTGTACTTATTCACATCGAAAGGTACTATACAGTGACTAAAATTGGCTAAACAGGTTTTTTTTTTTTTTTTTGTTAAAGGAAACCATAAAGCGTGATAAGAACCATTTAACACAGCACAGTTGGGAAAGCTTTTAATAACTTCAGACGTATGAAAACTAAGCCACGTAACCCTCGTATATTTTAGCAGCCAGTTTCTGCATTTCTCACCCCTGCTGAGGCTAATTCATTTATCATATTACTCAAAATTCTGTCAGAAAACACAGCTCGCTACATAGTTTAATACAGCTGGGTTCTCACAATACCCGAATCACAAACGCGTAGAAACAAAGAACTAGCGCGCGAGCTGGCTGCATATGCACAAGGACGAATGACCAAGGGCTATGGTAGTTGCTTTGAAAATAGCTACGTAAGCTAGAAAACCGAAATGCACGCCTGATAGATGAGCTTTTAAATCGCGCCAGCTACTCATGGCCAACTAAATTTGCCAAGGGCGCTGCACTTCTCAATGTTCATATTAAGCTTCTGGACTTTAGAATATTAAACGAATCAGCATTAATGATGTCTTTTTTCATTCTGCAGATTTTTTTATATTTATATAGTTATTTATGTTTCCATTTTGCTTGCAGCTGGTTGGATGAAGTTTTCTTGTAGTATCATAAATGAGACTCAGACTTTCCAAAGAGCTAGAGAAATCAGTATTAGGATTTAATAGTGTCTATAGTCGTAGTAGTATCAGAATTAGACCTCAGGTTCTTCTGCACAAGTATGTCAAGTGGAAAATGTATATAAAACATCCTCTATTTTATCATTCCCGATTTACATCCACAAGCTCGAGCATGACCTGAGCAATACCGTACCGCATCTCCTGACCTAGGGTGGAAAAATCATGTGCTTTCTCCAAGACGTGTCAAGAATATATATTCGCATCTTTTCAGGGTTTCTGCTCATGCTGAATCACTGAGCAGCGCAACACATTCAGAGGAAAACTTTATTTGCTACTTAATCTTCCAAATACAGGATCTCGCAGATTGCCTAGCGTCCTTGCCGAGTAGCCAGTTCATTCACTTTTGACTCCTGGCCATGGATGGCGATTGCTTTTCTGTTACGCAACTCAACCTTGATCCTACAGAGCTTTTTTATGTCCGAACTTTTTACTTTTATTGCATGTTTTTGATGATGCCTATGGAAAACCTACAGAATGAGATGGTTGCCCCGGGTGTTTCTCAGTATAGAGAGAACACAATAGCAATGCTCATGGAGGAACTCACACTAGGCCTCATTTGAGACTACATTCTTCACCAGCTCTGATTCTGACCCCATCGAAGCAGGGGGCAATTGAAAGGTCTTGCAGTTACAACTTGTGCCATGGGCCAGAGTAAGCTTATCGACCATTTTTCTCTTAATGGCCAAAGTGGGCATGCTTTGTGAATGCAGAATACTATCTTGAAGGTTGTGTGCAGGGAGAAAAGGAAAGAAATGCATCACTTTTTTTTTTTTTTTACTTTTTGCTGGGTTTCAGAATGGAAATATGGTCCTATTGAACTGAGCTCTGGTTATCAATTCCTGCTGTCCATCAAAACTCTGCCCGATTCCTCGGGTCGGAGCACTGGAGCATGGAGACCGTTTCTGTTCTGATTTCTACCAGCTGTACCGTATTAACTCGTTCGACCAGCACGGATCACGGGCCTAAAATCAGTGCTTGTTCACGAAGCTGTATCAGAGAGTGTAGAGCATTGTGGCATGGGTAACATTTGCTGTATTTTTCTCTCTTCACAGCCACGCTTGGCACTCTGGACTTCAGCCTGCTGTACGATCAAGAGAACAACGCTCTGCACTGCACCATCAATAAAGCAAAGGTATGCAGTGCCATTATTATAGAGAGATTTATCTCTATCACACATGACACATTTACTGTAAGTTTTACTCTTGCAGGAATCTTGGATTTCAAGAACAATTACCATATGCAAAAACCTTTTTTCCTCTCCAATTTTGAAGAAATCGGTCTCTGTTTGCATATTTTGTTATTTAGTTATCTAGCAAGATCCAGTGTGACAGGCGACCGTTTAGTTTCGATGTACTGTATGTAAGCATGACTTGGTGAACTGGGTGACATGACAAATCCAACTTGATTTCATGGAATAATACTGCAGAGAATATATACGAGAATGCATTCATTTGAGCTTAAAGCAGTCTCCGATATCATCTGTGGCATCCGTAAGTGGCGAGTTACTAATCTGCCAATGAAATCTAGCATTCAAAACAGGTAAGTGGAGACCCCACTGCTTTTTCATGGTGCTGACAGCATTGCGAACCCTTTGTGCTGCCCAGAAACCCATCTGCTTCTGCTGTCACCCATTAGCGAGAGCTAATAATGCTGCCAAGATATTTTTTTCTCTCTCTCCATTTGTCTCTCTCAATTTTGGTGTTTAAGATAGCATCAAGATAATTTCAAGTGATTCTAGCTCATCAGCACTAGAGTGAACGGATTTTCCCAAAACATAACCCCATTTCTCTGCATGTGTAATTACATGCTAAATAGACATTGCATAAGCAAATATTTGGCTTAATCGTTTCACCGTTGGTTAGGTGACACCGATGCAACCTGGTGTTGTTTAGCATGGCTGCTTCCCTTCGTGACTAAGGACGCTTTTTACCATTCTGACATGAGACAGATGCTCTAGATTTTTACATACTGTACATTCATACCATACATACTGTACATCATATAGCTACGGTGACAATCAAACAACAAGCCCATATGCCTATATTTAGTCCTCTCCGTCCCTGACTTTGGATTAGAACCCGACTAATTAGCGACTGGTTCTCTTTTCCACTCTGTGTGTTTCATGTAGGCGTAGACAGGGCCATATTGGCTCTTGCGCTTGTTTACAAATTGGAACAATTAAAGCGGATTGCAGCCAAAGCATTAGCAAATAAGAGAGGAGATAATCACAAGGTTCGTTTGTTTCCTCTGGAGACGAGACCGACAGAGGCTCTCCTTCCCTTCCTCTCTGCTCTCTCTTGCTCTCATCCAGCTCTTTAATATTGCTGTTCTCTATTATTTTCTACCCTGGGTCCAGCTTTCCGTCACACTTTGCCCAGACTCCTTCTAGAAAGATTATTAATGCTGTTTAGAGCCAGTGAGAGGAAACAGGTGGAAAAGGTTTTTTATCTTAGAATAATAATTTGCTCTGTGTTCTGAAGTGGAATCTATGATAAAAAAAATAAATTCAGAAGGTGTAATTTTGTTGTTTTGTTTGTTACAATAGTATTAAGATGCTCATTCTGAAATGTCTGTAGTAACACCATTATTTTTATAAGGAGTCTCCAGTGTCGATGCTCTGTAACAGTCAGAGATAAATTTGAAGCTTGTCTCTGGCTACAGGCTAAAGTCTTCAGGCTACAGGTTATCCCTGTTTTGCATAAAATACCTTTTTTTTTTTTTTTTAACATAATTCTACCTTATCACATTCCAGATTTTACAGCCTGTCTAATTCTGATATAGTCACTACACTGCAGATGCGTAAGCACTGTTTCAGCCCCTTGTCTGAGATACAGCGCTCAGCTACGGCGTGCTTCTGGCCTGTGAAGATAACCTGGATGATTCTGCTTGGATTGGTGTCTGTGTTTAGGATAAAAAATTATTATCATTATTATTTTTTTGGGGGTTTGTTTTTTTTAACCATGTTATTCCGCGACAAGAGAAGCCGTTTTCTATCTGTTTAACTCCCCATAGCAATTAATTATACAGTAATTATGCTAGCACTGTCGAAAAACAAAAGGATATGTTTCGTTTTTGTTTTGTTTTTTTTTTGTTTTTTTTTTCATTATTATGTTGGTTTATAAAAGTGAACAGGCTATTTAATGGGCCAGCACTCATCTCCTGGATTTAAGCTCAATATATTGGCCAGGCTCTTTGCTCAAGAGAAATTACATATTGGGTTATTTTGTTATCTTAAGAGCACAGACTGAGACGAACCCTAAAGCAAACAGACCTATTTAGCGTTCTCTGGTGAATTATGTCCCGTATGGTTAGATGTGGTGCTCCCAGCGGCAACACTTTTCCCCTTAGAGCTACTTCACCCGCCTAGTTTCCTCATTAATATAACCAAGTTTTTGTTTTTGCTGAAGAGAGTAGGAGTGAAAATTATACCCAAAAAAAAGGGAAATGAACTTTCAGTCATGGGTAGAAAAAGACTTTGTTGGTCCATAACAGTACGTGATTAATATTTCAATATTTATTAATAATATGTCAATGCCGGCCCTGGCAACTGCATGCATTTCAAAAGCTTGAGCTGAGTAAATATTGCATTTCTACATTTTCATAATTCCTTCTTATGGTACATCTTATGATCTTCCCACTCTAGTGCTCCATTTTATTCAGATATTGTAAAACATTAATCCTCCTTCACATTCATGCCTTTTTTCTACGTTAGCCAATCATGGCTAATCATGGCACCAGGGGAAAAGGTGATTTCTGGAATTTAGAAAAACTGTCCAGTGCTACGGGTGCATATGCCTTGTTGACATGAGGCAAGAGAAGATCAGAGCCAGACTGGTTCAAACTGACAGGAAAGCTATTAATAACCACTCTTTACAACCAGGGTGAGCAGAAAGCATCCCAGAATGTGGAATTTGTCTGACTTTGTGCAGGATGACGGGCTACAATGAGAGATCACCACACTGGCTTTGGAAATCAGAGGCTACGGCGGATACCTTTTCATGAAAAGTTCTCTTGTTAGAGGATTGTTCTCATGTCACTAGAAACACAACAGTGGAGGAAAATAAGTCCAAACTTCATAAAGTTAGCAAAAGACAAAGCCATCAAAGACAAAGCTCGGCTGGATCAGGACTGACCTTCAGCTTTTTTTCATCTCCTCTGTTTGGATTCAGATCTATACTTCAGCCAAACAGCTGGCTTCCCAACCCCTGCCGCACAGCAAAGATAGATCTGGCTTCCTTTTGCATTCCAGCTGTTAATATTTCATTCGCACTGCCTTCGTCGCATGACAGTGCATTGGATTGATTTATGATGAAGCTCAATCGCTTGGAGAGCTCAAATTATTAACTGAGCAAACAACAAGAGAGAAGTTTGATGACTTTTTTTTTTTTCAGAATGGGAGTTTTTCCTCTGTTAAGTGAGGTTAGAAACTATATCCTTTAATAAATAATTGAGGGACTAACCCGGGATCTTTCCTTTGAGAATATCTCAATAATGTAAGTGTAACTTGGTATCAAATTTTGTTCTCAGAATTTCCAGAGGCGAATGACCTGCTTATGGTAATCAGAAAGCATTAGATTTACAGCGTTTGGCAGTTGATCTTATGCAGAGCGACTTGCATTTGATCTCATTATACATCTGAGCAGTTGAGGCTTGAGCGCCTTGTTCAAGGTCCCAGCACTGGCACATCGGTGGTTCTGGGGTTTGAACAAGTGACCTTCCAATTAGGAAGTCCGTCCCACCGTATTGTCAAGAGTTTTCTGCAAGGAGACCACAGGCGTTTAAGCTCAGCTTTAATAGTTAAATCCACCGAGTCGTTCTGTGTCCTTGGATTAGGTTCTCAAGGCCAATGAGCAATTGGTCTGTCAGTTTGAGATTCATTGCCCGCAGATACTTTTGAAATCACCATATCATGTGCCAGATTTTTCTAAGTAGCCCTACGTTGACACAGGAGACTAATCTAAACCATTGGCTCAAATGAGTCCTCGGAACAATCGTACTACACATATGGTCTGTTCTTATTTAGGTTCCCTACTCACACTTGATTTTTGGAAGAAAAAGATGGAAGGAAACCTCATGAGGTTTAATTTTAGCCCTGTCGTACACAATCTCTCATTAAGTGTGTACAAAGGCATTTCAAATCATAATAAAGCTTGGTTGAGATGTCGGTGCCTGCTATTGTTGCTACCAGAGAGAAAGGGCTATGAATGAGTCACTCAGTCTACATCATAGTTTATCTTTTGCATTTCAGGGAATATGGGAAGCCTGCGTCTGTCGTCAGCAGTACAGCTCATGCAAAAAAAAAGTAAATGTCTTTAGAGAAGCTGGTGAGTCAGTGGAGCAGGTTGGAAAAGTTCTACACTGTATTTTTCACACCGCTGAGTTACGGGAAAGCGGAACGGCTATATTGTTCCAGCTCACTCGATGTAGCGCAGTTCAACATGGATAACGTGTATGTGACAACAAAAATAGATAGGCTGTTATTTATGATGCAGATATTACGAAGCACTGAATATCAGTCATATTGAGTTGTTGCATGTTGTCAAGGTGTGATAAGCGCGCAACTAGAGGAATTTGGAGTCACAGGGATTATAAGGAATTACCTCTCCGGGCTTGTAGATAACGGAGCAAGAGCTGCAACTGTAAAATAAATAAAGAAAGAATAAAAACTCATCACACGTGAAGCTTGTTAAGCCATTATCTTGTTCATTATCAAAAGTGTTATTATAATATGTCCTAAGTATGAGAGTTCGTTTTAATCATCTTCCTGAGGTGCAAGTAGAAAGTAATTGGCTCTGGTCATGTGACCATTTGTACTGTATCACAGACATAAAAAACCGTTCACAGGAAATTAGGACAGTTTACAGTTCCATCAGTTCAGTCTGAGAGTTTAATCGGTTTATATCTGATCTTGGTGCCAAAGCAGCTTTACAGAAATCTAAATCCTTCCACGACCCTGCATTGGGGAAACAAGAAACCTTGATTCGAAAACCCACAGTAGCTCCTTACAGTTAAAGATACTGGTTCAAGGCTAGGCGGAAGAAAGACGCAAAAGTTTACTTAGATTTCACATTTCGTTAATATTTAAAGCATAAGTACTTTTTATTTCCGTCTTTTTAAAGTTTTAAAATAACATGGTGATCTTCTCGGACAGTCTTGCATGTCTAGCTCTTTTGAGGTCCGTCCACAGAATTCAAATTGTGTTTAGGTCAGGGAGCCTGAGGACCATACCAAAACCTTCAGCTTGCCCCTTGTGAGTCCTTCAACTTCTTTAGTCAAAAAAAAAATTTTTTTTTTTTCAAAAATCCAATCAGGCTTGTTTAGATGTTTTGTTTTCAAACTTCTGGCACTGATTTTTTATTTTTTTTATGCTGATGACATAGAAAATGTATTCTTTTAACAACAGAATTGCAATTTTTTGCAATTTTTTTGCTTGGTAGGTTTCCTCCGGGTACTCCGGTTTCCTCCTACATTCCATAGTCAAAAACATGCAGTTTAGGCTAACTGGCGTCCCCAAAATTGCCCGTAGTGTACTCTGTATGTGTGTGCACCCTGTGTATGATGGATTGGAATTCTGTCCAGGCTGTACCCCGCCTTGTTCCCCAAGTCTCCTGGGATAGGCTCCAGGCCTCCCGCGATCCTGAATAACAGGCTAAAGCAGGATAGATAGTGAGTGAGTGAATCCTTTGCAGTCAGTGACTTTCTGTAGTCTGGAGCACTGAATATCACCAAATGCCAGGTTTCCTCCCTTGAGCTGCTTTGCCAAGACTTTACTGCAGCCACCTTCAGTTGCTGCTTGTTTATGCGGCTTTCTGCCTCCAGGTTTGTCTTAAAGAAATCGAAAGCCGGCTCAGCTGGGTTGAGGTCAGTTGACAGACTCAGCCTTGTCTAAGAATTCACAGCACGCTTTGGGTAATTATTCCTTTGTACTGTGAAGTGTTGTCCTATCAGTATTACATGGTTTGATGAATAAGAAGAAATTATAGCTCTGTACACTTCAGGACTGCAATCAGAGGTCTCATCAATAAACAGTGAAGTGGCAGCTATACATTCCTGTGCAGTGACCCTGCCCTAGCATGTTTAACATACTGGATAGGGTGATGAGCTTTGGAACATGAGCCCTTTCTTTCCTTCTTTATATTCTTTTCTTTCATTCCTTAAGATTAACATGGGCATTTATTTGTAATTATTTTTAATACATATTTTTATATTAATATATTTTTTCTTTCTTTCTTTCTTTCTTTCTTTCTTTCTTTCTTTTAGTAAAGCCTAATCAGCATTGAGTGGGTTGCGTCTTGAAGTAAATCACCTATATTTACATTCAATAGTGTTCTTGACTTGGTTAGATGTAGGGGTTTTTCTTTACCAAGGAAAGGTTAAGACATTGGTCCAGGTTCAAATCCCACAACCACCAACTTGTCTCCATTGGGCCCTTGAGCAAGTCCCTTAACCCTCAACTGCTCAGATATATAATGCGATAAAAATGTCTGTATAAGGGCATCTGCCAAATGCCTACATGTGTAAATGTGATCATCCACTTCCATGACCTTTTAGGTTTTTTGGTGTTCCTCAGCTCACCATTGCATTCCTTTTTTTTTTTTTTTTAACTATGTACCAAATAGTTAATTTGACCATTCCTAAAGGTTCCACTATCTCCCTGATAGATCTGGGTTTTTTTTTTTTTTTTTTTTTTTTTCAGCCTAATGGTGGCCTCGGCACGTTTCTGGACCACATATCGAGAGCTACTACATAAAAATTCTTTCATAATGTGGACACAGGCCACACCTTTTCATAAGAGAACTTAAAAGTAAATGTCCACTAGGGGAATGTATTTCCTAAACCCTATTGAAATAGAGCTAAAAGTCTGCACATCTCAATGGCTTCATTTTAAATCCAAATTAAGCAAATTGCGTCCCCATAGGCCTGCCTATGTAAGATATATTGTGGCCGTGATAATAAATGTACTTTGTAGTCTTTGATCCGTTGGTCAGGAGAAGGTACGTATTTCATTTTAAGGGTATTGTAAATGTCTGATAGTGGGATCTAACCCATCATGAATCACCGCCATAAACTGAAACAGTTCTCAATGCTCTAAACAGATAGGATCAACCAAGCTAAAATCACAGTCATCATTTTGGCAAGGTCTGTACCAGCACACGCTAGAGATTCAAGGAACTATTTGGGAGGGGAAAAAATGACACAGAAGTCACATGAAAGCACCCTGATTTGACAGATAGTCATTTTGTAGGTCATTCTGCATCCGGCACATCAGTCACTACATGATCATTTGTCATTAGTTCAACGCATGGCACTCAGTGTGTGATGGGCTGAAACGAATGACACAGACCCCCAGACACAGCCAACGTTACTATGGAGTCGAGTGAACTCTATTAAAGAGAGGTCTTTCTGTTCTTGCCCACCTGCAACATTTATCTCCAATATTTCTCGACCAAAGTCACCTTCTCATGATCCTTCCCTCCCTCTGAAAAAGGGCTGATTATATTACAGGCAAATGGACAACCCCGTCACCCCTCCCCACCCCCAGCCATACACCACAAGTCCAGGCTCTGAAAAAGACTCAGACAGGAAAGAAAGTGAAATGAAATATTTTTTAAAAACAGAAATAAAAAAGCGGTGCACGTCTGGTCTTTACTCAACAAATAGCACATTTAGTAGTGACCAGACACATTTCCCATAGCTATGTTATCGTTAGCCACTTTTATATTCTGTATAGTTTTTTTGTATATTTTATAGGAAGTCTGTCATGGGAAAATAATCAAGAGCAGGACAATGTGATTCCAAATGCTTCCTGTAGTTTGTTATTCCTCAGCGGTTCCTCAGAACGACACGTCTTATCTATTTATTGTCAAGCTAGTTTCTCTTAGTGTTTACACGCCACTTTATTCTCTCTTGAAGCATCCTACTGAGAATCCAAAAAGCACAAAATGTCACACGTCTCGACACTTATGAAAAAATGTTAACTATCACTAAAAGTAGATATAATCATCTTTTTGTACATACCATCCATACTATCTGTTTCCATTTCAACCAGTCAGATTTGGGAATGTATCAGTGCTGTGGTAGTATAAGCTGTAGTTCATCCTCCAGTACTTCATAACAAAGTATTTCCCACTTTAAACAGGGAATATTGAATCTTCCTTCAACTGTTTTTTTTTTTTTTTTTTTTTTTTTTTTGTATACTACGCATGGAATGTTTGATTTGGAGCACATCATTTAAACACTTCATTACCGAAGTGTTAAACATCACTCAACGGATATTTAATTGAACCTCTAGGCATCTAATTAATATCCTATTTTTTTTTATTATTATTATAAAATTGATACGAATTCTCATTATTTGTTTTGCCTGTGGCGTCATCAGCCTGTTAGTTAGCACATTATTAAAAAATGTGTCAAAAAAAAGTTTTGTCGGTCTGACACCCCAAGTCTCTGTCACACCAGTGCTTTCTGTCTCTTTTTTTCTTTTGTAATACATGCAAAGTGATCCGAGTAGGAATGGCAGGGGCTTGGTTTCATTTCCATGTATGAATAGCGTAAAAACCAGCTATCAGGCATTCGAGTTGAACAAAGGAGCGTCCTAATCCTCGCTGTCAAGGTGAATGAATGGAGAGTGGGTGGGTGTAGGTGTGGGTGAAGGAGAGTCTA
Organism: Clarias macrocephalus; assembly: GCA_011419295.1. Classification (NCBI taxonomy): domain Eukaryota; kingdom Metazoa; phylum Chordata; class Actinopteri; order Siluriformes; family Clariidae; genus Clarias; species Clarias macrocephalus. The sequence continues at coordinate 44,056 of JAAGKR010002529.1, read as the reverse complement.
TTAATTATTCATTTCATTTCTGTGTTTTTTTTTTTTTTTTTTAACAGGAAGTGTTTGATTTTTAAATTATTATTTTTTTGCTCATTCCGTTCATCACTTAATGACGGCAAAATGATGGGCTTGCTCACAAAATCATATCATGCCATCAATACAAGTAGCGCAAAAACACTTTCCGTTTCTGTATTAACACTTGTCTTTAAATTGCCATCCGCGTTGTTGCTTTGCTTTGCTTTTTGATTTGATTTGTCTAAATGTTGTCAATTTCTTTTTATTCTGTTTTTCTTTTTTGGCTGCATGCATTTTCTCTCTCTTTTTTTATTTTTATCTCTCTCACACCCTTTGTGCATGACTGATTTTGGGAATGTGATGGATTCCAGCTCCCTCTACACAGGTACAAAAAGGTAAGCTCAGCTGTGTTTCTCTTCCCACCCCTCTTTTTGTCCTTAGCAAACCCTCATTCCGAGCCTTCTGATTTCTCCAACAATATACGTTCAAGCCAACCTGAACCCGACTTCGTTCACCATATTGGTGTGCCTGTCAAATGCACAATATAATTACTGATTAATAATTCAATCCTTATTTGACTGAATTATTAATGAGCATGGATGACTAGCTAGGAATGAGACTAGCTTACAAACCTCACATCCACGTCGCATTTTCAGCGTAATTCGATTCTTAGTATCAGTAGTGCAGTATAGGACATTTTTACCGCCGTCTTCTGATTGGACAGGTCTGTCTCAGGTCTAAGTTACATTCGTCCTTTGAGTGAGCCATGTCGCTCATCCAGAGAAGTCATGGATGTTTGTGCAGTCTTGAGTTATACTGTGCATTCACACAGTAGCTCCATGCACAAGCGTAAACTTGACTTGATTGTGGCCACCATTATGTATGAAATTATACACTTAAACACTAAAAATTGAGATGGTGGGTTATATACAGTAGGCTAAAGGATAGTCTTAGAATCCTGTGTTATTCTGACACTGATGATAAAGTGGCTAGTGGAGATGAATAAATGCAGTAATATCCAGCAGGTAGAAGTTCCCCCGGGTTGGAAGCTTTAATTGGGATTTTCAGATGTTTTTGTTTGATTTAATGATCATCGTTGATAGTAAAGACAATGATCTATGATTTAAAATTGTCAGTATAAATTATGGCCCTGGGCAACATTTTAAATCCATTCTTTCAATAACAGACAATTTTTTTTTTTTTTTTTTATAATTGCCTTAGCTTTCCAGCCTCTCTGGCATGGGTCATTTTTCACTACCGTTATTACTCTAGCACTCTGTTGTATTAATGATCTTGCATTATGATGAGAATGGCACTTTGTCAACGTAAAGCACCGCTCATGCACTCACACATTTTTATATATGAATGAGGCTGTGTGTATTCGTTGTTTGTTTGTATTCGGGCCAGGCTGGCGTTATTAAAATAGTCGCCCTTTCACCTTTCACCAATTTGAGATGCTTCCACTCTTCGTCATCTGGTGCTGGCAGCTAGCAGTAGGCTGTCTGTGAATGAGTCTAATCATCAATCAGGATGCAGGATGTGGAGGAGAGCATGGTCCTCCTGCCTGGTGCTACTTTAACTCCATGTCACGTCCTTCAGCGCTCATTACTGACGTGTTCCTTCCGCTCTCTCTTCACCTCTCTCTTTTCCACACAGATTTGCCATGTCACTCGGGTCCATATTTACTACAGCGGTTCATACGCAATCCTTCACGTCTCGCTCTCCGCTTCGTTCCAATCCACGCACTGAACACTTCCTCGCGCTTTAAATAGTCGTCCATGTTTGCTTGCATTTATTGGCCAGTGATTCCTGCCAAGCTCATTATACTCGAGGTCTGCCTCTATCATTTGCACATGATGAGCACAGATTATACATCAAGCCTTCCCCTAGCACCCACAGTGTGTCTAGGTTTTTCCATGAAAGATGATGATTTAGGACATAAAGGGACTCCAAGTAGAGCAATTTTTTTTTTTTTTTTTTTTTGGAGTGAATGCGGTCGTCCAGCAGCAGTGATTAAAGCAATATGAATGAGTTGGGTACATGAAGCATTGATGCATTGCACCCATCTGGCTTTCATACTGGTCATTTCTCCTGCCCTCCTAGCAATTATTATCAACTGCCTATTCAGTCACAGCACAATAATCACAGAGCCCAGGAAGCCACTTCATTTTGATGCTGCATTCCAAAATGCATTTCTTTTCAGTTAAGTGCCAACATCACCCAGAGAGAAGTCTAGTCATGCTGAGATGCTAGTCATGTGAGATGATCATCTAGATCAGGAAATAGAAGGTCCAGCCATAAAGAGCTGCCTTGGAGAATGCAAAGGTGTAATTTGACAAAGTTGACATGCCTCCTGGAATCAGGCACAGGGTTGGCCTAAATTTTAAATGGAAGCAACTGAAAACAACACAAAAAAGTTCCTATCCCTGGGTGAGGTGGAAAAGGCTGCATATCAGAAAAGTTTCTAAATAACTGATTTGTGTTCTAGTGTGTGTTAACCTTTTATCAAACTTTCTGCAGCCAAGCAACCAAAGAAGAAAAAAAAAAGTGGATCACCATCGGTCAGATTTATTTTATGAACAACAGTTCTAGTAGTCTTTAAATATTTATTCATCAGTTTTGGATCTGAAACCCATTCATTGTAGTCAACAGGCTGATAGATATAAAAACTCACTAATAAATAAAATTGTTTTGGTACAGTATGTTGAGTAATATTTTCCATCTCAGTAACAACAAACAAACAAAAAGTTTTAAATCCCAGATCTCCTGGATATGCTTCATGACCCCGACTTTTCAGAACTTTGCAAATACTTTGTTGCTCCTTTACACAATATTAAAACTATTATTTGAAAGGATATACAATTTATCTGACATGAAGGTTGAAAAAAGAATTGGGGTGAAATTGTCTTCTCGGTTTAGTCCAGTGACGGTTTGTTTTTGGAATTACCCTGTGACTTATCAACTCCAAAAACGTTTCATTTATGATTAATTACAAAATTCGCGCCGTTGCCTGTTCCTGCATTTAAATGTGCAGCAATCGTGACCCAGGAACAGATGTTCGCTTAATAACCAATAAGTGTGAGCAGTGAACTTGAAGCCAGAACCATGATCCAATATGGATTGTGAGGGCAATTAGGGTCCATACGAATCAACACAAACAAGAAGTAATGGAAGCACCCACTCCCAACCAATAGGCATTACCCATTTTGGAGTCTTCTATGCTGGCATTAAGTAGGATGCAGAAAATGAGGGAGGATGTGTTTTTTTTATTTTTTATTTTTATTAGGATTCAGAATCATTTGTTTTGCTTAATGCTATATCCTACATATCAGAAACCAAGAAATTGTTTTGAACAGCCCAGTTTTTTTTTTTTTCTGCAGCAGTATACAAGGTATCTAAAGGGCTAAGACAGAGTGCTTTTTTTGTTTTATGATTTTATTTGGACAAATGAAATGAGCACTTCCAAACAGGAACCTGTAGTGGCTGTCAGAGGTGGCGTACCAGACAGTGTGGGATTTTTTTCAAGTTTGCTTGTTTTGCTGAAGGGTGATGCACTGAAAATACCTGCTACCTCAGTTTGTTGTGCTGGAACTATTCATTGTAGTCCTGTGTCATGTGGCCAAGGGAACAAGATGTGGTTGAAAGACTACAGAAACAATCGTGTTTGATATCATAGAAAGGATTTTGATTCATGTAAATTTAAATATTTTTATGGTCGGCTCTTGAGCAAACTCGACTCATATTCTGTTTGAACCAATGATGTCGGCCATAACACATGATGAAATAGCGGTTCCACTGTCCCTAGAGTCAAGGGCAGCCCTGTAGGTAGAACCTGCATTTGATCATCATTTTTTTGCTCCCGGGATGACTTCCAAGCCTTAGTTCCTGGGAAGATTAGTCACAAAATCTGTTGTAGTGTGAAGCCAAAGGCACTGTTAGACTACACTGCAACTGGCAGCATGATTTGGCTTGGACACAGACTGAAGAGGAACTGATGAAATTATCGAGCTTATGTTACAGCAATGAAAGGCTCCATCAGATGTCAGAATGTCCATAAATTAGTCTCCAGTTTTCCCTATGAATAAGATCAGGTAACGCCATTATGTCAAAAAAGGCAATCTTGTGAGTCATGTGTTCTGAGAGAATTACTGAAACGGGTTTAGAATGTTCCACCTGATGGAGGATTCCAATACGATGTTGCTGTGGTAGGGGGAATTTTGTCGATTCAGAAGCAAAACACCAAATGAGAAAACATAACGATAATTCAGTTAAACCAACAAAAAAAAAAGCAAGGTATAGTTTGCAAATAAAATTCCTATCGCTGACTGCAAGACACATCTGTCACTCAAGATATACAAGAAGAAGTGCTGCATCCTTAGATGAGCCGTGAGGCTGCAGCACTTCCTGTATATTTTGAGTGACGGATGTCTCGTCCAATCAATGATAAGAAACAACAAACATAGGTGTGGTTTGCGAATAAGAATTTCACTCACAAACTATACTTACCTTTTCTGGTACGACCTGGATATGTTGTGTTTTCTGATTTATGTTGTTTTTGTTTTTTTGTTTTTTTTTGGTTTTATTTTGTTTTTGAATGTGTCATTTTTGTTTATTTATTTATTTATTTATTTTCCCCCCCAGATTTTCTCCCTAATTTAGTCGTGTCCAATTCCTCCCCGTCACTAGGGGGCTCCACATTAAGGCTACTACTACCAATCAGTCGGGAGGGCCAAAGATGGTTTCCTCCGAACCACGTGACACCAGCCGACCGCATCTTTTCGAACCGCTCGCTCACAGGCGGCATAACACACTCGGAGGACAGCACTATCCGCTCCTTCCGCTTGCGTGGGCTCACAGACGCCCCTGACTGGCTGTAGAGCCGTGATTAATGTGGGAGCATTAAGTACCTCTCATCCCTCCCATTCATTTTAAGGTAGAGTTTTTAAACAGAGATTTGATTGAAGCCACCAAATGACTGAAGTTTATCAATGAGTTGTTGGAGTTATTTGACAAATCAGGCCATAATTAGTCTTAAATTTTTCATGCCTTGGAATTTAGGTTTCTGGACCTCTAGATCAGTGTCAATGTAAACCAAAGATTAACCTTCAATGAATACATGGGCAATGTCCATATGATGGTACCAACAATTCGTATAGTGCACTACTGGTGTGAAAAGCTATTGCGCACACGGATCCATTTTAGTTCATTAGCGCTGTGTGTTCAAGAGCTGGGATAGCACAGATGTACGGTCCAGGTTTCCTTTTCCCGAAATTTGTTAAACCTAGATATTCATGCGAGGATACATTTATAGGCAGATTTAGGCTTTTAAAAGAACAAGCAACTGGTGATAAACTTCCTCCGGGAGCGTTTTTTGAGACAATTAGTTAACACAGTCTCGACACGTTATCTATTTCAAGAATGTTCGGATTTTATCTAAGGTTATTCTATTGGTTATTCAAGACATTTGTCAGTATTTAGAGTTGTGGTTTTGAGATACACATATTGAAAGCAAGAGGTTCAATTGAATATTCTTTTTTTATTTTATTAGTTTGGGGGGGCGGGGGGGAGGGGGGGCGCGGTTATGGGTTAATAATAAATATTGACATACATCATTTCGCTTCCTAATTGCCAAAGAATAAAGAACTTTCTGGCACGAAACCATAAGAGCAACCAGACAGAGGTTTGTTCTTATGGACTCTCTCTTTATACTTTGCACGTTGTAGAAGTCCTCTTTTGTGGTTCGAGCATACCCCAAGAGATGCAGCTTCAAAGCGAAAGTCAATCTGTAGTCCACGCACACACGAGCGCACTCGCGCTCGCACACACAGAGCCGGAAGATTGCGAAGACATTTGAAAGACTCCTTTTAGGTCTGTCAAGTAAAAGACAAACGAGAGGAGCCTTTATGTTACTGAGGGACATATGACTGGAAGCAGCTAATAAATTTTTTTTTTTAAAAAGGCAAAGAGAGAAAAGTAACACGGAGATATGTTTGAAAATAAATAAATAATTTGCATTCTGCTTTATTACTCTTGCAAGTGAAGCAGCAATTGCCCACCTGGGATCATCTTTACTTGCTTAAACCACAAAACACTTATTAGCTTTGTTTGTTCTGTCAGCCTGTGGGAGTAGACGAGGTAGGAGAGATTGACACTCTGTGCGGTGTACTTATCTCCTGCGTGACTGCATGCAAATGCCTGAGAGACAAAGCTTTAACAGTAGAACCCTGTAAGAAATAAAGGACGAACCAAGTATAATGTAGCATAACAAACCTAAAAAAAATTAAAAAAAAATTTTAAGTTAAGGACTAATTTCCCAACAGATCTTTACAAAACAATCTGAACTAAATATAACAATATCATATTATACTACTACTAATTGTGACAAACTTCCCACACAGGAGAGACTGCGAAAAATTCCCAGATTAATTAGTTTTGCAATGAAGCTAAACCAGGGGTTTGAAGTTACAGTAAATCTAAATTCATATGAGAAATCAGGTTTGGCTTTACTGGGAGTTACAGCTTCAAATTTGAAGCCATGAATCTAGTTTCAGTTCCGCTGCCCTGTAACCTCTGATTGACCTGAACTTTTTTTTTTTTTTTTGGTGGCTGTCGAAGGCTGGTTAAGAGAATTGACAGAACACGTTGATGATTAGATACTGAACCACAGAGATGAAAGGAATGATTTGTCGCGTGAACTTGGGAGCAGCTTTCTTTAAGCTCGAGCCTGCATCAAATATCTCATTAATGTCAAGCCAGGCTGTCATAAACACATCGCCTTGCCCTTGCGCAAATGTGCCGGCTAACCGTAGTGGGCAATGTTTAATTTACGACTTATTAATAATTAATATCTCCGTGCCAGTGTGATATTGATGCATTGTCTCAAGCGGAATGTTTTTTTTTTTTTCTTTTTCTGTACAAAGCCCTCAACTCGGGCGTGACACGGGACGGCTGGGTTGCTTTGATTGACCTAACCCAAATGCATGCTTCAGCAGGCAGAATCCTGCTATGATGGGTGGAACAGCAGCGGATGCTAATACACCGCAGCTGTTTCCAACCGATTTCCTCAGAATGAAAGAAACGTCTGAAATAGCTCCAAGAGCTGCAAGCTAAGCTCTTTTGACATGCTAAAACTGTCGAGTTGCAGCATTTCTCAATATTAAAAAAAAAAATATATATATATATATATATATATATATATATATATCATCATCATCATCATCATTCTTCAATTCCAAGTCATATGAGGGAGACGCACACTTTGCACAGCAACCACTTTATTTGGAAACCCTGTCCAACTGGTGGGTCCAAATGGTCAATACAGGTAATGAACTATGCTTATGCCCACCATAGCCGATCAGATTCCTGTTTTTGTACTGTATATGGAGTAGAACAGGATGTTATAACCCATCATGTGCATTCTGTCGAGCTTTTCTGCTTACCACGGTTGTAAAGTGTTCAAGTTTATGTAGTATTCCTATCAGCTCAAGTCATTCTTCTCTGACCTCTATCAGATTTTATTTTTTTCTATTTCTTTTTTAAACCGCTCCTTATAGGATGTTCTTTGTTTCCCACACCGTTCCAGCAGCTGATGGAGCTCTCGACCTGTATCCGCATGCTTATGCGAATTACAACCGGCGGATTGGTTCATTTCCTCTTGTTAATAATAAAGTGGTTAATGGTCCTATGTTGTGACAGAATCTGGACCGATGGAGCGAAAGTTACGAGTGAAAAGCGAAACAGGCAGCCCACGTATTAAGAAGGAGAAAATATTGCATAACACCTTTGTTTGTGTGTTATTCCCATCTCGACACTCCCACACTTAGCCTTTAAATGTAGCCTCGTTGAGCAATTACACATGCGGTATGTATTAATCAGCTGTAGATGAACTTCACAGCCCTCCCCGTCGCGCTAAACATTTCGTCTCTGTTAAGGTCATGTCAAAGCAGATTTCTGTCTTCGGGTATTTTGACATTTCGAGTAATTGTGGGCTTTTAACCCACAGTCTGCCATTTTGTGAACGCATAAATAGATCTTATTATCTTTAATGTTACAGGAAGTGCTTGTTTTATCTTTTGTCTTTAATTAAATTGGTTTGTATTGGAGTAGGATGAATTCAGAAAGGGAAAGAGTTTGGTCTGATTGAGATCTCTCAGACTGCTGGGTTTATGAGAAGTTCAGTTGTGTTCATCCTGGCTGTCCATTGTTAAACATCTCGCTCTCTCTCTCTCTGTCTGGTCTTCCACAGGGACTCAAACCCATGGATCACAACGGGCTGTCTGATCCCTATGTTAAACTGCACCTGCTACCTGGAGCCAGCAAAGTATGTACTTTTTACATACGCACACTTTACATACCTTAAATGGAAGATGTACAAAACTATGTAATAAATTCTATCTCTCTGGGCAAGAGGACATTGCAGTGTGATCAAGTGACCTGGGTTCATATTGTTCACAAAGCTAGCTAACTAGTGTTTATACAAATTAGCATGTAATTACACACCGTGTGCTAGTTAGCAAGCTAGAGTATATGCATTAACACAGACCAAGTGTGTATTATCTGAGTGCAGGTTATCATATAATACCATCATATAATACCATGTCTGGATGTTTTCATCATCAGATGCGACCTTTTGTTTTCTCATATGTAAAATAGATGGCTTCAGTCTGGCTAGCATCTAGATACATTACCAGCATGATGTTGTAAATGACAGCTTTCTGCTCTGGTCCTTATTTGGCTCGGTTTCATCAGTGTTTGCACACACACGCACACACGCACGCAGGTTCCTGTCCTCTCCCGTGAGCCAGATCACCTCAGGCGATTTGTACAATGCAGCAGGCAGTGGGATTCAGAACCGGTAGCTTGCTAAATAGTTCATTACAAAGGTTGATTTGGTACCTTTTACAAAGTGAAGCCTTGTTTCTGGTTCTCAGCAGTTTGTATGTCATCTCTACGAGGACCGTTATATAACATTTTGAAAGCTCAAAGATTCACCCACCCTGGATAGCGTGACGTTATTTGGACCAAAAAAAAGTTTTTGTTTACTCTTTATTAGCTACAAGTAATTTCCTCCCACAATAAATGTTTTGTTTGTAGATAGAAAGAGATGGAGAGAGCATGACATGGGACCCAGAGATGAACTGTGGTATTGCATGAGGAAGTCAGGATTGGCAGAGAAGATTTGTACACGCAGGGTTACAGCGGTGAGGTATGCCATAGGTACTAAACCGGCTGGTTTAAGATGAAAATGAGATTGTACCAGGGATCGGCTCTTAGTCCCTTCCTGTTTACAGTGTTGATGGACAGGTGGACGGATAGGACAAGAGTCCCCGTGCACTCTGATGTTTGCGGATGATATTGTGATCAGTATATCAGGAGGAGAATGTAGGAAATGGAGAAAAAAGGAAGGCCCGAGATGAGGTTTCTGGATGTGGTAAGTGGGGACATGCAGGAGGTTGGAGTGACAAAGGAAGATGTGGCAGACAGAGTTAAATGGGGACAAATGGTCCGTTGTGGCGACCCCTAACGGGAGCAGCCAAAAGAACAAGAATAAATGTCTCGCTTTATGTTTAAGCACTCTTCACAAACTTTGTCTCCCTGTTAAGGCCAATAAGCTCCGAACCAAGACGCTACGCAACACCCTGAACCCCATCTGGAGTGAGACGCTGACCTACTACGGCATCACCGACGAGGACATGGTCCGCAAAACACTCAGGTACCCGCGCTCTCCTGAAACCTTCTTGAATGTCAACAACACTTCGATGTCTTTACATGTTTCTAATTCTATATTCATCATTGACAGCTGAGGTATAAGATATTCCCTGTAAATCACTGTTTTGTATTTGCACAAACAAGAGATTTCCCTGTTCCCCTAGACAGCTAGATTAATCTCATTTAATGCTTGAGATTGTGTGCGTAACACTCACATTAGCCAATGACACGTGAATGAGGATGCTGCTAATGTTGCTCTGGCTTGTTGCCTTCTTCATGATCGTCATCCTGACGCACGTCAGTGTGAACACAGGTAAGCTTAAGTTGCATTTTTGGAAGGAGTCTACAGCGTCTCCAAGAGACGTTGCACTTTAGCATTACACAAGAAAGGAAATGTAACTAAAAACGTGCACACACTCATTTTTACTGCATAAAAAATAATGCAGTTGTTGGCAGATTGCACAAGTTAACGCTACTTTATTGAGTTTCAGGGTCTATTAAGCTTTTCGAAGCAGCAGCATAGTTGCAGTGGGGGTTATCCCTCATTACCCAGCAGCACGGGTTAATGTGGGTCACGCTTTTTTCTTCTTCTTTTTTTTTCCTTTCATGCACTGTCAGTTTTATACACCAACATTCTGATTTCTAAGCGGCTTCTCTATTTATATCAGCTCCGTCGTGCCGTCCTTTTCATGTCCTGTGACAGAGCGGTTAATTGACATTCTTCTCGTCTGGAAACCAGACGAATGCAACTCATTCATCCCGTTCAGATGTTACATAAAATTTGTGGTAGTTTTGTTGACGCACCATGCATAAAAGCCGGTTAACATTTTGCCAGCCGTGTTATAAACCTCATAACTAAGCCGTCACGTGATCTCTTGAGCGAAAGGTTAGCAGCATGAGGAGGTAATGATGATTGAGGTCGCAGAGTGTTCAGTTAATATTGTTTCTGTTATTGGGTGGGGGAAAAAAAAGTGGAAGGCATTGCTATTCAAGTCCAGTACAATTTCTGTGGATTTCACGGATGTCCACAATGCATTCCGTTTTGACTTAATAGGAATTAGAGATTTCCTGCGGCGGATGTGAACTGTATCGGACAGTAGATATTGTAGGATTTGCTCCATCCTGTTTCATTTTCGACAGTGCAGTTTGTTCTCTAAGCAGCAGAGGAGAATTTATCAGCCTTGGCTTGCTTTCCCGTACTGAGCACTTCATATCCATCTCTCTTCAGATGTCGCATTCACAGAACCGTCAAGCCATTCTGCATCAATAAACGAATAAAGAAGTAACGCACGCGTTTGTGACTAAATCGCGGCAGGTTAGGAGCAAAAGGGCGAGCGTGCCGCATCTCTCACATGTCTGTCTGGACTGTACTGAAATTAATGAGGCATGGCAACGGCTCTGCAGAGATCGCCTGTGATAAACAGCGCGACTCTGTACTTTCTCAGGACTGCTAATGACTGCTGGCAAAGTGTTAGCAAAGCATTAACCCTGTCATTCCTGACGCTATTAGACCTGCAGCTTTTTTTCATTAAAAAAAAAAAAAGTAATAATGAATATTCATCCTACATAGTGATGCTTAGTGGTCGAATTTGTTACTTCCTGTTGACCCGCCATGTGACCCGCACGTTCCTATTGCGAGGGCAAGCTTGTATCTGAACGTGTGTGTGTGTGTGTGTGGGTGTATGTGCAGGTAATGTGTATTGATCTGGGAGGGCCCACCTGATGATTCATCATGGCTTTTCTTTAGGCCCGTCTCTGCTAGTTTCCATGGAAACACAAAGTATCCTTCAAAGGTCTTTCTTTTTTTCGGGGGGGAGACGAGCGCTCGCCCTTCATGCAAATAAGCACTAAACAATGACAAATCAGCAGTCTCCAATCTGTCATTTCTGAAATGTTTTCTTGTCCTCAGCCCATACACCAGGGCTGCGCTTTTATTTGAGCACCTTGTCTAGCCTTGATGCTTCCTGGCTCGCAAACCCAGCCGTTCTGCATGGACCTTCATGGAATGAAATTATTTTATTATATGTTCCTCTCTCAGGTCTCTCGGCAGCTCCTAAACCTCAAAAGACTTTCTGTAATGAAAACCATGCTAATTCACATGTCTGAGTAGGAGTCAGGAAGGTAGCACGCCCACACTCAAACGGCACTTTGTGGATTATTTTACTTCCTATAGGGAGACTTTCCAGATTATCTTCATTTTCTACCCAAAAAAAATCATATTTTACTACTTGGACAGAAGATTTCTGTCCAAGTAAATTTCTACCTGAAACTTATTCACAAACCTCAGAGGAGCTTTTGAAGTTCTTATGATGATGTCACGGTTGCCGACATACAGTGACCGGCTGATGTCATTACACTACACATGAAACTTGTTTCATCACTATAGGAGTAGTGCGGAGATGAAGAATTTAATTTACTTCTACAACTATGCAGAATATGACATTTACTCTTTAGCACTATTGGTTTTATAGCTGAACATCTAGAGGAAACAAATGCTACTGTGGGGTGATACAGTATGTGGTCTGATATATACGTTGTGATGTAGGCTGTAACACGGCTATAGGTCAAAAACCCAGACCCAACAAACTTACTATCCACTCCAGTTGTGTTGAAAACAATACAAGACGGGCTTCTGTGATTTACTGATAATCAAAATTAGTTTAGCAGAAAGACCTTCATCTACATTTTCTTTATCTATAACGAGTCACTTTAAGTCTTAACGTTCATACATAAGCTTTTTGAAATAAAGTACAATAAGTGAAAATAGCTTCTAAATGGATTATAAGTCTGTCTGAAGTCTACAAACATCATACCAAACGTCTGCCTCTTCCTCAGAGACACTCTATTCATAAATCAGTGTTATGCAACATTAGTATTCAATGAGGCCGACTATGGGAACATCCTTTATATGACTATTTATATCCAGGATAAGCATTAAAAAAAAAACATAACCGTGTGTTAATAAATTAACATGTTTAATTTTTTTTTTTTTTTTTTATATTGACCTTCCAAGGACCTTCTAAACGTTACTGAGGCACATCGAGTGTTTTCTTGTGGCTCAAACATTTTACTAAAAGATCCGTTTTATCTTGAGAAAGGAAGAGAGAGAGAAAATGTGTGATGGGTGGCAGACCTGATTAGAGCTGTAGTTATTCAGGGGATACAGTCCGCTCCAAAAGGTTTTTAACTGTAAGAAGATTTTTTTTTTTTGCCATTGTACACCAGTAGAATAGAGTAGAATAGAAGTTAAGCAATCAATGTGTGATTGAAACAGACTTTTAAACTTTCAGGTTTTATTTAAGAGATACTGATATTGCGTGGCGTAGTGGTTAGCACTGTCGCCTTGCACCTCCAGGGTCTGGGTTCGATTCCCGTCTCTGTGTGCATGGAGTTTGCATGTTCTCCCCGTGCTTGGTGCGTTTCCTCTGGGTACTTCGGTTTCCTCCCACAGTCCAAAGACATGCAGGTTAGATTAATTGGCATTCGAAAATTGGCCGAAGTGTGTGAATGAGTGTGTTCCTTGTGATGGATTGGCACCCTGTCCAGGGTGTACCCTACCTTGTGCCCTAAGTCTCCTGGGATAGGCTCCAGGCCACAGATGACCTTGAATACAGGATTAAGAGGTATTGATAATGAGTGAATTATCACCAACTATACACCAGTAAACTGGTGACAGGATCACATGCACATAGCCAGACTGTCCAGCCTCATCCCATCATCCCACAGAAAAGCTATGCAGCACAAATTGCCAAAAAAAAAAAAAAATTCTGTAAACAACAGAAATGCACCAGAACACCCAGTGCACCACAGCCTGCCATGCATAGGGCCCAGCGAGCAAAGAGCCTATAGTCACCCACCCAAATCTGATTGAGCATCTATGGGATGTGCCAGACAAACATGCTTCAATCTACAGAGGCCCCAAACTGAAACCCACAGCACACCACAAAGGATTTGCAGCCAACATCCTGGTGCCAGATACAACAGCACACTCCCAGAGGCCCTGCAGAGCCATGGCCAGAGGGGCCAGAGCCACCCCAGTGGCACAAGGGGAACACAACACCTAGGTGGTTTTGATTTAAAGTGGTTAATGATATGGTTGATCGGTGTATGAGGATTATTTTTAATACTTGGTTGAGAATCCTTTGCAGTTAATGACTACCTGAAGTCAGGGACCCAATGTCTGGGTCATTACATGCTTTAAATGCTCAGTTTCTTGCCCGCAGATGCTTTGCAAGATTTTTCCTGTAGCTGTTGTTGTTAAGTTGTTGTTTGTTTTGTAGGTATTTCAGGCTTCGGCTTTTCCTTCAATAAAGAAAACGCAGCTTTGGCTAAATGTTGTGATTTGATTTTTCTTTGCCAAAGAAAGAATCCTGCGGTCATGGAATTTATTTGTCTTCCATGGTCTTTGAGTCCTTTAAAAGTGCATTGCTTCTTTTGACGTACATATGCACTTGATTTGATTTGGCCACTCCTAAAGTTTCTGCTATCTCTGAAAACTCTCTTTAGTTTTTTTTCCTCCAGAGTTCCAATGAACAGCGACCAAAGCACAAATTCGATGCTTTGAATCAACTCCTGTGAACATCAGGGACTGTGGAAGAAATTGCTCCAACTACTACATGTTAAGGCAAATATTTTAACTGCAACACGCCTTCCACACCCAGCAATGTGCAGAACTTCAGGTCCAAGTGCACAGGAACTAAAATTACGTCTACAGTTTACTGCCTGCAGTGTGGTTGTCACCACGTTCACCTTTTTATCTGAACTGTCAACACCACTGGATATTGCAGCACTTCTTATTGATTTCCTTTACACTACAAGTGTGTGCCGTGTGGATTTATGCTTTGGCACTTCTCTAGTCTGTATGATTTCAGTAGAAGTCATCATCTCCATGTAGTACCCCTTTCGATACAGCTATAAATCTAACCAGTATTCATGAACATCGATGTATGTCTCACATAACTGTGTCATGTTCTCTCTGGCAAACCTGTAGACATTCAAAGGTAAGGAGACGTGTTCGGAATGACTTGTATTGGCAGCAGATGAAACGTGAGCACAGAAGCGCTCTAGCCATCTGTCTGGCTGCAAAATGGGTTATTCCATGCCTTTAAGGGTCTCCTTCATTTTCAAACTTTTGTCCTTATTATTTGATATTTCCCGCTGTCTCCTCAGGTGGTGTTCTAAGGATGGCTTTCACCCCTAAGCTCAACCTGACATGCTTCCTAGTTCCACTTTTTTTTTTTTTTTTTTTTTTTGGGTGATTGTTTCCCTAAAGCGCCACACCCCGCTGAGTTCCGTCCCTTACATTCAGCACCTTAATGTTCTAATACTATTACTATAATGTGATGCAGGACCACTGCACCAGCCGTGTGAGATGGTGCAGGTCTCTGACTCATGCAGCACTTCTGCCTTGTGGCACTGACATGTTAAATAAGAACAAAGCGGAAAACAGCTTGGATATTTTCAATTTTTTTTTTCTTATTCTTATTCTTTCTATTAGACCTCATGTAACTTTTATAAACTAGCGCATGGATGCCAGCAACGTCTGATTAAGCAGTATAATTGTTTTGTAAATGTGAAATCAGCATGCATGAGCTGCTGGCATCATGAACGCCAAGACCGTGGACCAAGCTCCTGAAACTACAGGAGTCCAAGTCCTACCAGATTATAAGAACCCGGTTCCATTAGTCATGTTAAACGTAGTCGGGTGAAAAAGCCTATATGTATTAAAATGAGAAGGTGAACGTCATTCATGCTCCTACCCAAGCTGCTTATGAGATCTTTGAGTGATTGAGGGTATGTGGGTGTATGAGTGAGTGGGCAGTCGTATACCTAATCCCCTGCACATAAACACACACACAGACTGCAATAAAAGAAAATCCTTAACAATCCTTGAGTACATATGTACACTTGCATCAGTTTCATCTCCATCTCCTCTGGAACGAAGTCCAAATATAATCTAGCAATATGTGGTACGGGTTGGCGGCGTGACAAAAACATCATATTACAAAACATTGCTATGCTACATGACGAAGTGTTACTCTCAGCATTAAAAATAAATTACTTTGGAGTATTTATTTTTAAATCATTAAACTAACCATAGCGTAATTTTTATAGTAACGCATACGGTATGATCTGCATGACCTGTGGCTAATAATGAGTGTAGTTTTGATGAGCTATCCTACATTCCTTTTGCTATCCAAACCTTTGGTTCGAGTGTGCTGAATGGTCCTGAATTTAAATTCTTGATCATACTTGCTTCCTCAATTTTGTCATGGAGATTAAATCACTTATTTGTTATTAAATAAGTAGCTATGCATAGCAACAAAATGTTGAGATGTACTTTTGAATCACCTAGGGCTTCCCTAAAGACGAAGTGCCAAACCTTTGCTGAAATATCCAACAACTCAACCCAGCTTTCAACAAAGTCCATCTACAGGGGTTGGACAATGAAACTGAAACACAGTGTTAAGGTTTCATGGCTAAATGTGACCAGCCTGCACATTCCACCAGTAAGAGCAGATTGTGAAGGTTTAATTAGCAGAGTATTAGCACAGTTTTGCTTAAAATATTGCAATGCACACAACATTATGGGTGACGTATCAGAGTCCAAAAGAGGACACATTGTTGGTGCATGTCTCGCTGGCGCATCTGTGACCAAGACAGCAAGTCTTTGTGATGTATCAAGAGCGAGGGTAATGTCAGAATACCACCAAGAAGGACAACCCACATCTAACAGGAGTAACTGTGGAAGCAAGAGGAAGCTATCTGAAAGGGATGTCCGGGTGCTAACCCCGATTGTATCCAAAAAACATAAAACCACAGCTGCCCAACTTACAGCAGAATTAAATGTGCACCTCAACTCTCCTGTTTCCACCAAAACTGTTCATCGGGAGCTCCACAGTGTCAGTGTACATGGCCGGGCTGCTATAGCCAAACCTTTAGTCACTCGTGCCAATGCCAAACGTCGGTTCTAATGGTGCCAGCAGCGAAAATCTTGGGCTGTGGACAATACATGCTTCAACACTGTTCTCTGATGAGTCCACCTTCTCTGTCTTTCCCACATCCGGGAGAGTTACAGTGTGTAGAAGCCCCAAAGAAGCGTACCACCCAGACTGTTTCATGCCCAGAGTGAAGCATGGGGGTGGATCAGTGATGGTTTGGGCTGCAATATCATGGCATTCCCTAGGCCCAATACTTGTCCTAGATGGGCGCGTCACTGTCAAAGACTACCGAACCATTCTGGAGCACCATGTGCAACCAATGGTTCAAAAATTGTATCAGGATGATAACGCACCAATACACACAGCAAGACTGAGTGGCAGAGAGGTTTGATGAACATGAAAGTGAAGTTGAACATCTCCCATGACCTGCACAGTCACCAGATCTAAATATTATTGAGCCACTTTGGGGTGTTTTGGAGGAGCAAGTCAGGAAACGTTTTCCTCCACCAGCATCCTGTGTGCAGGACTTGTATCTGTCATTCCCAGGAAGCATTGATGCCGTATTGTCCGCAAAAAGAGGCCCTACACCATACTAATGAATGATTGTGGTCTAAAACCAGGCGTTTCAGTTTCATTGTTCAACGCCTGTACATCACACAGTTTGATACAATTTGTCAACACTTGTCAAAAACTGCTACTAATTCCCAGCTGTTAACAGTGACCTGGATACATGTGTTTTAGATAGCTGTGATTACAGAAGCTATGAACCTGCCACACTTTCAAACTAAACGCGAACGTGCGGAGTGTAGTATCTATTAGAATGTACTGTTTTAGTAGTTTAGTGCGCAGTTTAGTTTAGGTTGGATTTGGCCATTTAAGCATATTCCACTCCCTGAATTAGATAACAAGCACTGCATGTTATCTACAGTGAACATGAACAACAACAACAACAAAAAAAGGCAGATTTTTGGACACTTCCACCTATTACGTAGAGGTATAAATAGCCTATTTGAACATTTTTGGAATTTTTTAATTCCATGCTCTAATTGCTAAACTCTGATGAACTTCCTGACTAAAGCCCTTTGATTTCCTCTCAAGATCTCATACAATAAAATTCAGGTATGTGGGAAAGCCCTGTAAAATGAGTTACTTTTGATATGGTAACATTCTCTATAAGCAGAGTTTTTTTTTTTTTTTGCCTTATTTAGTTATAGTGTGACTGCAATGTGTTTTTTTATGATAATAGTTATGAATTTAAATATTTAAATGGATATCTAATACTCAAATTTTATCTACTGTATCTTCTATACGGCCTGTGAAGTTTTATCATCTGCGTGTCATGCTGTTCATTTCAGTTCAGTCCCTTTTTACTTCCTTTTTTTTTTTCCTGGAAAGATAGAAATTTGTAAAACAGCCCACTACTTCACAGGAACACTGGCTAACCATCTGTCAGTTCCTGAGTACATGATACATGAACAGTCATAACCCGTCAAGATTTTTTTTTTTTTTTTTTAAAGAAAAAGGATACTTGTACTGGCAAGAACGTCTTTTTATTTAGGGCCCTGACTGCACATAATTAAACAGACCAAAAAGCAAAATACACTTGGGCGTACAGGACTCTAATTCATTAAAATAAAATGAAAACGAATCATCCCCAAGTGTGTGTAGGAGTTGTGCTAAAAAAAAAAAAAATCCTTTTTTTTTTAAATATAGTTTTAGACATTTTATGCAGCACATCCACTCCTTTTTTTCTTGTTGTTTTTTTGCAGTTCTACAGCTCTGCCCTTTGGCTCAGATTATGCGTCATGCTTTTTTTTTGTTTGTTTTGTTTGTTTTTTAGCAATTAACTTCAAATACTTGTCATGTTTTTCACTTCTTGCAGTCAGTTTAATTTGTAGTCAGACTTGCACAAAACTTGGGTTTAATTGGAACTTGAACAAGACTAACTTGCTCAGACGCTCTTGGGTAGATGTGGTCCAAATCCAACACCAAACTCTGCTTTAAAGTAGCGGAGGAAGTGTCATGCTTCCCTGGTATAAATTGCGTGAAGACTTTTGAATGGTATCATTAGGATCCATAGAACGTGTTGGACCTGACACTGAATAACAGTAGAGTATTGAAATGAATCCAGTAAACCATATTCTATTATCTTGAGTAAATAAAAATTTGTCGGTATATAAATCAGTGCACCAGTCCGATGTACTCTGGGAAACTAGCTTGCTTTTTAGAGTTGAGATTCTCCATGGCAAATATATCTAAAAGTCCTCCATTTACTTTTATTCACATACGTACAGAAGTACAGGGTAACCAAAGTACAGGGCTTGTACAAATCTCTCTCTCTCTCTCCGTCTATCTGCTTGTGAACTTGCTGTTTTCATCGATGTCTGCCACTAGCTTCACTTCAGTCAAACACCTGTTACGTCATTAAACATGTCTCGAAGGAAAGGCAATTCATACAATTCCGCATGAAAGTCAGCTAATACACATCACTGTGGTTAAGGTTCGCAAGAAATGTAAGTAAAAGTACAAATATTTGCTGTACTTTTGAGCAGAGTAAAAGTAAAAAGTGTTACCTTTAGAATGGAAAACTATTCAAGTAAAGTACAGATATGTACTTAAGAAGTATGTACTTATGTACAGTATGGAAGTAGAACCACCCACCTCTGATCCAGCCAAATGTACTGTAATTGTCGTCAGTGCCAAACAAAAATGTGTGTCTTTCTACCCACCTGAGTTAATCCATACAGCAAATAGCAGAGAAAACGCATTTCATAGGGAGCAAGACTGATACAGAGATCAGATTTAAGCCTGAAAGATTATGTGGAGGATATGTTTACCAGTCAGGTGGGGGATTTCATGTTTTTTACACTTCCACATGATTTTGGGAGGATAACGTGCTAGGTAATTTATTTCTTATAAGCATTTGATGAAAACTAAATCCTATGACTTTCATACTCCACACCACCAGTTAAAATACGCTTGAGGATACAGCCTTTGTTACTTTGAGTCCTTGTGCCTGCAGTAATGCCCTATTAAACATCACCTAATTGCGATATTTACATGAACTTTTTCCTCTTTTCCTCCTACCCACAGCTCTGAAAAGTTTTATTGCAGCATTTAATCTTGTCCCTGTGGTTAATGCTGTCACAGGATCTCCGTGTGTGACGAGGACAAATTCCGGCACAATGAATTCATCGGCGAGACCCGGATCCCCCTGAAAAAGCTCAAGCCTAACCAGACCAAGAACTTCTACAACTGCCTGGAGAAGCAGCTGCCTGTGAGTAATTCCCAAGCACCAGACTGATCTAAGATCTCATGGACGAGTATATATTGGAAATCATTAATTAAAGTGAATCATGCATATGATTACAGGATTAGCGGAAGTTTGCAAAGTTGTTTGAAGCTACAGATGTTAAGCTATAATTGTTGCTCCTCAGATTGCATATCAGTCTAATCTAATAAGAAACTAGTCAGTAATTGAGATGCCTGGTTGTGGTGATGTGCATAATATGTGCATTAATGATGGTTGACTTGAATTAAGGACTGACTGACTGCCAGCTGAACTAGGATTTGCACTTGACTGACCCTTTGATGCAACTTGGACCCACATTTGATTGGCTGGCAGTATGACTTGGACTTGCACTTAACTTACAGTTTGATTATACCCCTATCTCACCTACGTGGCCATAAATACGGTTCATCATGATTCACCACGAGTTTTGGTGCTGTGATTACGTTTCCATCTTTCCATGTGAAAAATTAAACATGCTTGCGGACCTTGCAGAACTAGCAGAACGTCGGCGGACAATCGCGGCGGCTCACGGTGCCTAACACCGCATCTCACCGCGAGTCAAACCGCGTAGGTGATACAGGGGTAATAGGACTTGCACTTGACTAACCTCGGATTTGACTTTGACTTACATTTTAATAACTTACAATTTGATTTGAACTTGAACTTGGTTATCTTTTTAAATCTTTAAATCTCATTTTATTTTGACATAAATCATTTGCACTTAACTTGCAATTACATTAGACTGAATCATGATTGAAATTGGGCGGCACAATGGTGGTGTGGTTAGCACTGTAGCCTCATACCTTCGGGTTGAGGGTTCATGTTTACTAAACATCAATGTGAACCTAAGAAAGTGAGACTAATCAGAAAAAGGCTTACATTTGCTATAAAGAGCATAAAGATTGGACTTTGGAGCGATGGAAAAAGGTCATGGAATCTGATAAGTTCAGTTTCACCCCTATTTCAGAGTGATGGTGCGTCAGGGTAAGAAGGGAAGCGCGTGAAGCGATGCACCCATCATGCATAGTGTCCACTGTACAAGCCACTGGAGAAGTCTTATGATCTGGGGTTGCTTCAGTTGCTCAGGTCCAGGCTCAGCAACACATGTGGCAATAAAATGTCAGCTGTTGACCTGATTTGGACATGAACTTGCTCGAAATCGGATTTTATTTTGACACATCATTTGCAAATTGGCTTGCACTCACACTTGAGAAGATTAGAATTTGATTTGTACTTCATTTGCAATTTTATTTAAACTTTCAATTTTGTTTGCACTCATACTGTATATTAGACTAACCTAAAATTTGACTGTGACATGCACATGCAAGTTGACTTGGACTCACACTTGACCAATTTCAATTAGGGGGCACAGTGGTGTTGTGGTTGCTGTAGCATTACACCTCCAGGGTTGAGGATTTGAGTACCGCTTCTGGTCTGTGTGCATGGAGTTTGCATGTTCTTCCTGGATTTGGTGGGTTTCCTCCCATCAAACACAGAAATTCAACCTACCCAAATGTTAACATTTTAATCTTGTCCAGAAGAAGATGGCCAATGTAATTACACCCTTTCATAAAGAGTTGATTTTGTTTATTGTGTTTTCATTAGTGTTACACCCATTGTTTACTGACATACCAGTTTTTCGTAAAATTTTCTGGAGCTGTTCACAACCAGTAATGATTGTTTGGGTGGCAAGTCTGAAGTCTGTTATCCATTTAGCCATAGAGTTTCTAACTAAAAAGTGTGAACCATCAGCCTCTTAAACCTACATGCTCTGGATCAAGTCTCTGCAGCACTTTAATTTTCTCTGGTTCAACAGAAAAGACAATTTGTTCCGTTCCTGCCGTGTTGTGCACGCATAAGTCACCTTAAGACACATTTTAATGTACAAGAAGTACAACTTCTGTCACAATAAATTCATTGCCCAAGACCTTCAACCTTGAGGAAGCTCAACTCCAAGGAAGACTTTCACCAATTAAAATGGGTTTTCTTCAAGCTCTAGTGCAGCTGTCTGAGGATTAGCCTGAACCTCACCACTTTTTACTCTTTAATGAAAAAACACCTCTGTCTTAAGACCTTTCTGAGTCCAGGCATTGTGTAGTGCTCAGATTACAAGAACAGGTTCAGATGCAGTAACTGCGGCTGTGTGAAAGGAAGAGGTAATGCATTTCCGTCTCAGCAAACACCTTATCTGGATTAGCAGACTATTCTCTTCATTCCCTTTATTAAAGCCATTTTTATTGTTCATGTTTTTTCATCAGATTGGTAAATGAGCCCAACCCAGCGTCTGTAACGGCTTTAGATTTTGTGAATTTCTTTCTAATTAACTTCAGGCATTTTTTTTTTTGAAGAATTACTCCACTAAACTATTATGAACTTGCAATATGGCCATTATAACATAATATGGTGAAACGCTGAATTATGTCTTCCAGTGGTTTGAGTTGTGCCGTTTTATTTTTTCTTATGGAAACATTGCATTAAATTATGTTTTTAATATTAAAGTAATGACAAAAAAAAAGTAAGCTTTTCATTGCGTTGTCTGTTCAGCATTTCTTGGGCTTTTAGTTGTTACATAGGTAATGTACTGCCTGGCCAAAAAAACTGATCAGTTCAGAAAGGCCCAAACATTAGTCTGCATCAAGCAAAGAAAACAAAAATTACTGTACAGTAATTGGGTAAAGGACCTTCCAAGCCTATAACTAAAATCTGAAAAGAAAGTGCTGAACGTCTGTCTAAGAAATGCAGTTACAATAAAATCATGATCGAAGATTGCTTAAACCCTTGGAAATCCACCTAAGGTTAATAGTCAACGTAAGGAGGATTGGAGGTAAACATCTAAGAAAACCAACTAATAGGAACAAAAATGTTACATTTGCTATAAAGGGCCTAAAGATTGGCCTGATGAGTCCAGATGACCCTATTCCAGAGTGATGGGTGCATCATGGTCAGAAGGGAAGCACATGACGTGGGCCTAGTGGCCACTGTACCAGCCTCTGGAGATAGTGTTATGATCTGGGGTTGCTTCAGTTGATCAGGTCTAGGCTCAACATTATGTGACGCCCTGAATGTACTTGAATGACTTACCGTTAGTTTTTATTCCCTGATGACACAGGAATATTCCAGGACAATTGTGAAGGAGTGGTTCTGGGAGCTTGAGGAATCATTTTCACACATGAGCTGGCCACCACATCAAAGCTAAAGGTGGTCGAATGAAATCTTGGTGTGTGTGACTTTTTTGGCACTTCATTACAAAACAAAAGCACTGGTACATGTGTCACAAATTGACATCTGAATTGATCCCCAGAGTTCCATATATTAATATTTTCATTTCATGGTCTTTAAGCCAGGAGAGGTCAGGTCTCTAAGGAAAGCCTTTGAAAGGTCAGAGGTTCTAAAGCTCTTGATTGCCTGGCTCAGAAGCATAAAATAAAATGAAACCATGTACTAGCACAGATCTAGACTGGTAGAATTTTCTGCAAACAACTTTATTTGATTTTTAAATGGAATTGGAATGCAATGAACCGAGGCAGTAGTATTCCCTTTTAAGTGCAACCTACATAATCAATGGTATGTTGAAAAAGTAATGCAATTTGGTATGCTGATCTACATTATAGAGGTATCTGGTTTGGGCCTGGTTTTGAGGCTCAAAAAATATAGTTATCTACCGATCGTCCTCTCCTCAGAACTGTTATAAGAATAACAATCTTGTTGGGTGTGTCAATATGGCTAAGTACTTTTAGAGCAGTAAGAATAAATAAGGTAAATGTCCTACATAAGCCCAGGCTTATTGTTACTTTGGTTAGCTAGCATAGGAGGACTATGTACAATGTAAGACGGCGTATGATGACTTAAGTCCAAAAACTACCACTAGATTGAACACTGACTCACGACTGCCCAGGAAAATCATGAGAATTCTGAATGTTTTTTATTTGTATGGCCTTGAGCTCAAATCTCTGTGTTTAGCAGCCAAGTGTTTGTAGTTGTTTTTTTTTTTTCTCCAGCAGAATCTTTCATTTCCTCACACATTTGTCACAGTCGTTTAATGTAACAAATCAGTGCACTGGTCAGCAAAAAGGAGAAGGTGTAGAGGCGAGCAAGTCGATACACTCCATCACAGCCTATCGTGTCCGATACACAATCATTCAAGACTCGGTGAGCAAAGCCATAGTGTCAGATCTGAGACCCATGAGGCTGGCCAGAGATAATGAATGCTGATGGGATGCCCTCAGTCGATGTATAAATTTAACAAGACACCACTTATCAATCGCCCAAGCATGGCTTGTTAGTTCTTCAGAAGGTGCGGACAAACAGGGCAATGACGCTCTATTTTCCTGTAACAGAACACCTAGTGGTATTGTATTCTTTGCTTACAGAACATCGTAACTGTTTTTAATCCGTCATTGATCATTGTTATTGAAATTGAAAGAATAAAGAGTAGCTGAAATGAACAGATGGAACTCTGGTCAAGCAGGTCATTAAGTACACTCTGGTAGTTTTTACCTTAATTCATTGTCCACTTTATCAGCTGTCCCCTATGATGTAGGACTCTCTTTCTTTTTTTTTCTTGTTTTTTACTATGGTGTAACCTCAGATACACAAGACGAGTAAAGATTTTTAAGAATTTTTGATTTGATAAATGAGCAAGTCTTGATATACCCATCATGTGGCATGCAAGCGTTTCTTGTTTCATTGAAGTTTCCATTATTTCTTATGGGGAAAATTCACTTTGATACAAGAGTGTTTTGATATTCAAGCGAATGAATTGTTTGCAATCCAAGGTTCCACTGCATTACTATTACTTATTACTATAATTCTTAAGCCAGATATCAAATGGCTGTCCGTAAAAGAACAATTGTGCAATATATGTCCATAAAAATTATATTGGGAATAAAATTCCTCTTATACTTCAGCCACAATAATACAAAAACCATTCAAGGATGTTGTCAGTAAAGATGTATCTCCTGCATACTACATACTGTACATATTGGTGTACTGGTAATAAGTACATGCTTTGTTGCTTCATTTCTTTCATGATCTACCAGCTATCCAGCACTAGAACTTTTTTTTTTAACTCAGAGAGTTGACAGAAAAGCCAAATGTGATTTCCTTGCTTGTTTTCCTGCATTAATATGTTAATATGGCTTTATTATTCAAGAAGATCAGCTATTCAAATCAGCACTAAATCTAACAGCTAGGAGATGATTAAGGATAACATGGAGGCTGCTGCAAACACCCACATAAAAAAATATTTTTAAAAAAACTTAATTGGTGCATTATGGCTAGCTTTGAAATCCCTGTTCTAACTCTGTCATTCGGCCCAGCTAACTGTGGTCATGATGTGGTGCCAGTCAGACAAGAGTTTAACCTCGTAAAAAAAAACTTCTCTAAAGAGTGGATTCTGGCTTCTGGAGCAGCTACCAGCTGGCTGCCAGCATGAGCTGTTTGTTTAGGGGGGGGAGTGTACGTGCCCCGGAGGGGACGGAAATGACACAGCTCTGCTGTGGGCGACGAGCAGAGACGCCTCCTCCACAGCTAATTAACTTCATGCTTGATGGACTAAGGTGGCTTAGGGTTCAGAAAGAAAAAAAAAAAACACACACACACACACACTGAACTCTGTCGGCATCGAATCAGCCAGGAGGCGCAAAGAGAAAAAAAAACAGTCTAGACAGCAAGATGATATTCTAGCTATGATTATGAATCCGACAAAACTAATCACTGGGAAATGGGAAAGGTACATAGTGGGATTTTTGCACCATACTGTGTGTTCTGCTTGCATGACTATATGAAAAGCAATTAGCCTGTTCATTTCACTTCATTCTACTTTAACCTTCATTTTTCTTTTCTACACAAAACTACAGATATGGCAACACTGGTTGGGGGCAGAGACACACCGTGAGACCACAAAGTAATCTTTCCCTGTCGTCCACTTTTCTTTCAGATCGATAAAACAGACGATAAGTCTCTGGAGGAGCGTGGGCGCATCATGATCTCACTGAAGTACAGCTCGCAGAAGTGTGGCCTGGTGGTGGGCATCATCCGCTGCGCACACCTTGCTGCCATGGACGCAAACGGCTTCTCTGACCCTTATGTTAAAACGTGAGTTTTTCTCGCTGCCTCGGCATCTATCCTTCCCCGTGTAAATTCCTCTGCTCACCGGTAATCCTATAATGAGCTTGGCTAGCTTTGTAAGGAAGCCTGGAAGCACCGGTTAGCTGAAAGGCCGGCACTTTTTATTTACAGCAAGCTTAAGTACGGACAGTGACCCCGAAACGGGCGAGACGTGAACCTGTCTCTTTGAGAAACTGCGTTCAAAATAAGTAGAAATAAATCTGCCGAACTGAAAGAAGGTAATCAATAAAGGAGCATGACTCTAAGGTGGGCACATCTGAAAGAAATTGCCAAGGCATTTACAAAAATTTATATTCAGTCCTGAGTGCTGAGTTCACAGGAGTGGTTGTGGGTAATAAAGCGGAAATTCTTGCTGTGCAGAGGACGAAGAAATACAGACTCGGTTGCATTTAGAATTATGGGTACTATGTGGATAGCAATTATGATGTTCTGAGTATTAGGGAAAAGCTGAAAACACTAACAACCTAGATACTCAGTCATGATTAAACAGGTTTATAGATTTAAAAAGCTTTGGTGTTCGTTAAAACAAGACCAGGTGAAGCAACCTTCCAGTCACGTCTCATCATACAGAATCATTCGACGGTCACAATTGTCGAACTTAGTGTAATGAACTTCATGTCCAGGAAAAGAAACATCCTCACATTTAATCTGCTTATAAAACACGACCGGATTAGGGCTTTGTCTGTGTACTGGAACGTTCTAACACCAATCAACTGAGATTGAGCGAGAGATTACGCTGTAGCACCAAACAGATTGGCAAACCTGTTGGTAAACTGGTTGACCCTATCTGTGTCTCAGCAAGAGCTTATAAAGTACCAGTGGTAAATTATACCGTTAACCCATGAACATATTCACGGCTTTCACCATTACCCGTATGTCACCGCTTGCAGTTCATTCATTCAATCCAACCTCTCTTGAGTGTTTATTTACCAATGTTTTTTTTTTTTTTTTTTTTTTTTTTTTTCCATTTCTTGAAAGCAAGTTTAATCGGTCACGATGAGAACTGAGCTTCTCCATTAACAAAATGCCTTGAGGGATACAAAATATACCCATCAGAAACAGTTAGTCATACAGTAGTCAACTGCTGCAAGCGAGATGGATGAGGAGCCTCTTCCGTAGCATACTGGTTTATTGAGAGTTACCAGATTTAGTAGCTGGGCTGATCTAAAAATAAAAAAATAAATAAAAAAGAGTGTTTGATGATGAGAGAAAGCGAAGGCTCTGAGGTGTTTGAGTGGAACTGGGGATGCACTTGCTAGATAATCCAGTTTACCCCTTTGTATGTCTGTCTCTCTCTGAAAGCAGCAGGAGGCCGTTAAAATTAAATACAAGTTACTCATTATTGGACGAGGTTTGCGAGCAGTCATTTTATTCACTTGGCTATTCAATGAATAAATCAGTCGATCACAGTGGCAGAATGGATGCACACCTGCAGACAAACATGCATGTTTTTCTTGCTTTACTTGAAAGAACTTTGCATTGACATAATTGTTAATACAGCTTAGTGATGCTGTGCTATACATAACTTTATACCTAAATCCAGCCAGACTTTAGACCTTATACCTTATATTTGGATATAGATTCTTCTTTTATGAAGCAAACTATTTCTAGGCTCATGTAACATTCCCGGCATCTTAAAGCTGAGTAAAGGACGCGTGTTGGTGTTCATGTCAAAGGCTCTTCCCAAAAACACCATCAAGCATCAAGATGATGTCCACAGGAGGTTGGAGTTAGAGCCCGAACCTATTAGATTACAGCAAGCGGCAGCGTTATAAAGCAGCTCAGGCGGTGAGTAAAGAGCCAGGGAGAGGATGGAGTGTGCATTTGTGTCGCAGGGATTAATTTCAGGGTAGGGTGAGGAAATGTACAAAATAAATTCAGTGCACAGTCTGTAGAATTAAACTACTAAGTCTGACTGGCTCATGCATTTCTGCCGCAGTGACGGCAAAATCTGTTATTTAATCTTTTAAGACGTGAGCTACGCTATCAGCTACACTCACTCGTACTTAATAATGCTGCTATCGACTTTCTTTATGACCGCTTTATATAATAAAATATGGGATCAATTGTAGCTACACTTAGATCACACACACACACATTAGATTACCCTTTAGATTCAGAGTCAGGTTAGTGCCAGCCATTTTGGATGCCTTTGAAAGTTAAAAATTCAAGACTTATCCATGTTTATCCCTGTCTAACCTAAATTTACTGTTCTTCAGCTATTCTTTTCTTTTCTATTCAATTTGGATCAGAGTTGCATTTTCTCGCTCAAAATTCGTTCATCTATCCTCTGACCTTCTGAAACCGCTTTCGTTCCAAGCCTTTAAAGACTCCGAACTCATCAGAACACAACACAAACACTGAAGCGTGATTTAAACCGTGCTGATCTTGACCTCCCTGTCTTTAATCAGCTTCCAGGCCCTGGGTTTCTCCGGCCTTTGGAGCAGTCTTATAATCAGAGGGTCAGAGCTCGCTTAATCTCATTTACAGCAAAGCTTTCAGGGTGTTTCTAGCAAATCAAATTAAACATGCACTGGAGTATCCTATTTGTTCAACTTATTTTATATATATATATATATATTTTTTTTTTTCCCCCCAGGCTTGTTGATTTGTTTCATGCTATATGGTGGAACAGAGGCGGGGTTGGGGGGGACCTGCTATGATGAAGCAGTGCCCTCTGCTGGAATTCCATTTTTATATAGTCTACATCTTAATGCGTTTCAGATACTTGAAACCAGACGAGAACAAAAAGTCAAAACACAAGACTGCTGTCAAGAAGAAGACCCTTAATCCAGAGTTTAATGAGGTACTGCTTTTTTCTCTCTCTCTGCTTCACTAACAGTCATACAATGTGTAGTATTCATTACAGTAATCTGAACTACAACTACACCATTTTGAACCACAGGATTGGAGAATCTGATTTGCTACCACAGAGCAAAGATTTAGTTTTTCCCTTTTTTCCCCCCACAGCCTTTCCCCTCTGGATTGAAGTTTTTGTTTTGTTTCTTGTTGTACAATCCACAGCCGTGTCGTAACTTCTTGGCAGAAGTAGCCATGTGCTGATATGGTCAAACTGCTGTTCTGGATCTTTTTAATCATCTCTTTCAGTTCCCTTGTTATCGTTATCTCTGTAGAGCACAGATTTTAAATGTATATACCAATATATTCAATATATTCTGCACAATTTACTGACGGAAGGGTTTCACCTCATGTTCAATCAGACCCAGTGGTGAAGTATTTAAATACTGAAAGTGGTTCTTCCAGGAGCTGTCTGTTTTCACCACATTCTCTAACTAGCCATATTTACCATATTACCGTTTGTTTGCATTCAGGTTCCTTTTCTGTCTATTCTCTTAAGTCTATTAAAGATAGTGACCATTCTGGAGTTTGTTACTTCTTTCTAGCTCTTAGCAAACATGCTATTATTCATCCCCTGGACTTCTTTGTTTAGAATGATGTATTCTATTCTAGCGGTTTCATGTGTCGTCTTGTTTTTTACGCAGGAGTTCTTTTATGAGATCAAGTATACAGAACTGAGCAAGAAAACCCTTGAGGTGACCGTTTGGGATTATGATATTGGCAAATCCAATGATTTTATAGGTATGTATGTATGTGCTTCTGGTATCTGTTGTCTATCTTGTGGGTCGTGCTATTTAATAACTTGTTTCGTGTAACATGTGACTTGTCATGTTTGTTGTTGATTAGAGTTGTGTGATTAAATATATAAATATTCTTTTGTTGGCCGAATCAGTTATTAAATCTGTGGTTCAGTTTATCGATTTAGAACTGATTCACATTTGATGGTCAAAAGTTTTTTTTTATTTATTTTTTTTAATTATCCTTAAAAATATAACGCAGCTTTTGCAGAAAACAGAAAAACTCATTTTTTTAAGACTACTGCTTCTTCTTTTGAGTTTATGGTCAGTTGGTCAGTTGGCAATATCGCCACCTACTGGACTGGAGTGTGGAAC
Organism: Clarias macrocephalus; assembly: GCA_011419295.1. NCBI lineage: Eukaryota > Metazoa > Chordata > Actinopteri > Siluriformes > Clariidae > Clarias > Clarias macrocephalus. The sequence continues at coordinate 14,009 of JAAGKR010002529.1, read as the reverse complement.
AAATGATTATTGACTTTGTACAACTTAGACAGTATTCTAATAATTATTAGATATGTTTAATACTTTTAATACTTTAAAACCTGTAAGTAAAATAGCTGCTTGAGACAAATCGGTCAGTAATCATTAGTGATACAGGATCAAATTGAAAAGCTCCAAAAATAGTACCTATGATTCAGAGTTTTGTTTGTTTGTGTGTTTTTTTTCCCACCCAGGTGGAGTGTCTCTTGGCATTAACGCCAATGGCGAGCGCCTGAAACACTGGTTCGACTGTCTCAAAAACAAGGACAAGAAAATCGAGCGCTGGCACACACTCACTAATGAACTCCCTGGTTCAGGCTTCAATGACTGACGACTGAGGCGCCAGCACCCGTTAGCTCTCCTGCAAGAACCTGACGCTTGGCCTTTAACCATCACCTCCAACATTACAGTCCAGAGATGGGTACCAAAGTGACCTCTTTTGCCGTAATCCCCGAATCTATCCCTATATGTACTTCCCGTGGTGTCAACTTTACTGTTCGATGTGGCTTTTGAGCTTCGTGGGCCAGCTTGTGTTGATATGAAGAGGTGTTTGTCCCTGGCGAATAGCAGGGCGTTGTGTACAAACGTTTCAGTACTGTTCAACTTGCTGTTCTCTCTGCTCTTTTTACGATCCGCTCTGATGTTTTAGTACAGTACGTATTCAAGAATCTTGTTTACACGAGCTGCCGATGGAGGTTCGGATGGATCGCTCGATCAGATGGATCATTAGACCAAGAAAGATTTTGGAAGGCAGTATTGGTGGAGAAAGCGTTGATTGTTTACATCTAGAATCCGGTGCATAAATTTAATGCCTGACCAAAATGGCAAAAAACAAATAATCTACATTGTTCCAGATCTCCATTAGGCTGTTTTAGTTTTTTTTTATTATTATTATTTTTTTTTTTGTTATTATTAATAATTTTAGGACCCAGTGTTAGTACAGATTAACTGATGTGTTTTATTCAGCCAGACCATCGAGAATGTGTGTGATGTTGAAAAAGCGATGGACCAACATCTATCCTGTTTACATGTAAAATGCCTCCAAGCAGAAATCCTGTTCCAGGTGAACGATTGTAGCTTTGCACCCTCCTCTAGTCATTCTGGTGATTTACAGTAACGTAGGTCTAGATGTCACTGAAGCCTGTATTGAATGAGCCACATTCAGTACAGTGCAAAGGGTTAAAAAAAAAATAGATATATATATATTAAATTAGGATTGATCTTATCTATTTTTTTAATGTCATTTCGTTCATTCATCCACTAAAGAGATCTTCTGGCACAATATCAAAACATATTTAGCATGCATTCAGTGGTTTTCTTAGTACTGGACTTTTAATACGTATTTATTTTCAGTGTTTATTTTTCAGGCTAGTATTTATATATAATATCTATCACTATCTGTTCTTTTGTGTAGTGCATTTTAAATTGATGTGGACGTCCACTTTCGAGTAGTTGTAGAGCTCTAGGAATGTCGATATCTTCATATGGCCAGGCATGTGTAACTGAGGACTGCTGCAGCAAATCTTCTATCAAAGCGCTCAGTGCAACAGCCAGACTTGTGACATCTTTTGTAATCTGTCGCCTTTGTATTCAAAGCTCTATGACGTGAAAGAAAAATAAATAAATAATCAAATAAACAATGCATGCCGTGTTCTTAAATGGTCCTCGAACTGATTTTGCTTAACGCCCTTTGATGGACTTTGCTTAACGTTTGATACTCTTCTGTAAAAGCGAAATCATCAAAAGATCACTGAATGTCTATCTTTTCTTCTTGGACATTTTTTTTTTTTTTTGTACCCTGTCTCATTGCCTGTCCGGCTGCTCTGTCAATCTGGAAATGTGATCGCATGTAACGGGGGTGGGAAAAAAAGAATCATGTCTTGTTCTGTTTCCCTTTTTTTCCCTAATCTCAGGCGATTGTTTGCAATTTGAGTGGAATGAAATTTCTATGTTCCTACTTCTCGTTCATCACCTCTTGCACCGAATGGCAGAGTTTATCGTGCCTTTTCTTTTCTAACAGTCTTTTTTTTTTTTTTCTTTTGCACCGCTCACTTTACAACGATTCCTAAGGCGGATATTAGCTTTTAATATGGAAACTATATGATAACGTTTGGCATATTTCTATTGTGTCCGTGTCGGAATATTATATCACTCGGAATATTATCACTCAGTGAGATGTCGGTGTGTCCTTACACTGGGTTGCTGGGTTCGAGTGGGCGGGGGGTGGGGGGGGGGGGGGGGGACACATGTTTAAAGCATGAAATTACACATTCTGGTTTTTACACTTTTCTCTCTCTCTCTCTCTTTGGGTTACAACTGGTTGTAGAAATCCTAACCACACAAGACATTCTCCAAAAACACTTTGGCTTTTTATTCAGTCTTTAGACTTTAACTTTGTTTTAATGCTTTTTTAATTTCAATTTGAGATCTACAATTAAAACCTTGAATGAAACCAGAATGTGTCATTTTCTTTGTCCGTTTAAAAAAAGGGGGGGAGAAACAGTTCAAGTATTATATCTTGCGTGTTTTTTACTCTGGCGAAAAATGTGTTATTTGTATATGTTCTAATTTGAAAAACATGTCTAATAAAGTAGAGAACCAACCAATAAGCCTTGTGTGCTTGCAGAAACTCCTGGGTTACTGGCGGAACTCTTTTCACATCCATGTTGTAAAGTCCCACATCTTACTATATTTCTTTTTTAGTTATCACTGGTCTCTGAGCTCTCTAAAGTGCATCTCTTCATGTTCCAGCTGAAATAGCCCTTGGATTTTTTTTTATTACTCATTTAAAAAAGACTCCCTCTGTTTCCAACAGCAGAGCTTAGGAACAAGCGAGCTGAGGTTTTTATATATATCTCATATGAGGTCACAATAGGTGGGAAAATCTTACTGGCTCGTTTGAGAACTAAAAGAAAAAACAAAAAAAAAAATTTTTTTTTCTTTTTTTTTTTTTTTTAACACGTACACTTCAGATCCATTTAAATGTCTCAGTAGATTTTCTAAAATAAGTACATTTTGCATAATAGGTTTCTAAAAACTTTATGCAAAAAGTATAAAAAACTGTCTCAAAATTTCTCAGGTTGACACAGAGACCACAGCCTGTTGGGTCTGATCAGTATGCACGTTCTGTAATGTTCAACCATACTAGTCGAATGGTGAAGATTTCATCTCTCCCACCTCATACTGTACAGTGGGGCCAAAAATGTAATTCAACATTTTAATGACATTCAATGAAAATAAATAAATAAATAAATCAAGACAAGAAGAATTTGTTCACTCACTCGCTAAATCCACACTTGCTTGACTGCCTCCTGAAGATCATGTACAGAAAAATGTTTTCAACGGAGTTTAGGCCACAGCTGCAGAAGCTGAACATCGTCATATAGCTATAAACACTGCATGTTATCTTAAGACCCTTGGCCACCACTATATATTACAAGACATTACATTATGCTCATTAAGAGGAGCCTTTGTATACTTCAGAAACGCATCCACTCACTTTTAAACAGGAATTTTTTTAGGGGGGGAAAAGTTGAATCTACACTGAGGATCCTGTTCGAGCATTCCCACATGGAAACTGGCTCACGTAAAATAAAAGAATTATACAAAATGAATTGCTTTCTTTGCACCATTACATTTGATAGCATGCTATCTATAGGTTTATTGAAAACCTGTGGTATAAGGAAAACCAAACTGTATTTAACCAGAAATGTGTTTATAAGTTTAATTTGCAGAGCAGTCGTCTAATCTGCAGTGTGACTTGTTGTTTGCAGAATGGTAGGAAGAATATTGTGTCATTAGATACTTTACAATTTATACCCACGTGAAGATTACATACACAATGATCATTAAACTATCTAGGATTTAGGTGCTTAAAGTTGCAATGTGGGCCCTCAATGGATCAGATATGGAATCAACAACAACTTTGCTCAACAACTTTGATCTCTCTGCCTGCAAAGCCCCATATGCAGCGAGCTGTGATGCACTGAGTGTTCAGATATCTTTCTATTATAACCAGCATTGGTTATTTTCTTTTCAGCAGTTGTTGCTGCATTGGGTTTTGTGAGGCCTTTTCTTCCCACAGGTGTAGGTGAACCTTGGGTAAAGCTATCAGCCTGTGGCACTGCTGAGGTGTTATGGAAGACCAGGATGCTTCAATAATGGCCTTCAGCTCTTCTACATTGTTTGGTCTCATGTCTATCATCTTTCTCTTGGCAATGCTCCATAGATTAATGGGACGAGTTTGCTGGCCAATCAAGCACAGTAATCCCACGGTCATTGAAGCAGGTTTTGGTGCTTTTAGCAGTGTGGGCAGCTACCAAGTCCTGCTGGAAAATGAAGCCAGTATCCCCATAAAGCTCGTCCGCGGAAGGAAGCATGAAGTGCTCCAAAATCTCCTGGTAGACGGCTGCGTTGACCCTGGACTTAATGAAGCACAGTGGACCAATACCAGCAGATGACATGGCTCCCCAAATCAACACAGGCTGTGGAAACTTCACACTGGACTTCAGGCATCTTGCAGTGTGTGCCTCTCCAGTCTTCCTCCAGACTCTGGGTTTCCAAATGAGATGCAAAAGTTGCTCTCATCAGAAAAGAGGACTTTGGGCCACTGAGCAACCGACCAGTTCTTCTTTTCTTTAGCCCAGGTAAGACGCTTCTGACATTTGAAGCCAGGATCCGTCTGTGTGTGGTGGCTCTTGATGCACTGATTCCAACCTCAGTCCACTCCTTGTGAAAGTCTCCAACACTTTTGTATGGCCTTTTCCTGACAATCCTCTCCAGGCGGCGGTCATCCCTGCTGCTTGTGCACCTTTTTCTTCCACATTTTGCCCTTCCACATAACTTTCTATTAATGTGCTTTGATACAGCACTTTGGGAACATCCAACGTCTTTTGCAATTACCTTTTGAGGCTTTCCCTCCTTATGGAGGGTTTTCTGAACAACTGTCAGGTCAGCAGTCTTTCCCATGATTGTGCTTCCTACTGAACCAGACTGAGAGACCATTTAAAGGCTCAGGAACCCTTTGCAAGCTTAATTATCTGATTAGAGTGGGGCACTTTGAGTCTAGAATATTGAACCTTTTCACAATATTCTAATTTTCTGAGATTGTGGATTTGTTTTTGTTTTTTTCCATGAGCTGTAAGCCATAATCATCTCAATTATGACATCACGGCTTGAACTATCTTGCTTTGCATGTAATGAGTCTATCTCATATATTAGTTTCACCTTTTAAGTTGCATTACTGAAATCACTTTTGCACAATATTCTAATTTTCTTTTTTCACCTATATATAATTGATAATGTTATTCAGTTTACCAGGTGGTGTTTTTGTTATGGCTGATCAGTGTATTTGTATAATTAGAGAGCTGCTGTTAAAGATGAATCAAATCCTTCTGAGCGATCAGGGCTGAGTATTCCACAGGTGTAAAAAGAAAAACCGCGGCGCCATTTCTCCTTCATGGTCCCTGCAGCCAACCGCAGAAGCTCACCGCTCCTCAGGTCCGCCTCCCCTGCTGCCACGTGCAGATCAGTTCTACCTCCTGAGTCTGCAGCTGAGATGTCTGCTTCCTGTCAATCGAGTGTCAGTGTGTATACAAGAACATGCTGGAGGGAAAATGCCAGGTTCATTACATTCTCGAGTTTTGCCTTCAGATGTTTGTCTCACGGAAGCAATTAACATACATCATCAAAGGAGGAATGATAAGCTGGTGCGCAAGTTTCCCCTGATAAACAGATACGAGACAATGAGGGTCTGGTTATTTGAACACTGCTCATCAATCAGCAATGTGGAAAAAGTGCAAATATTTGCAAAACACTTGATTAAAACAACATCAGCAGAGGTCTGAAGTAAAGTTGAGAAAAGCCAGAGACTTTATCAGTATAATATATAAATCAAACTATGAATTCCCCTGGTTTTGGTTCATGGACTGCAAAGCAAAACCCATCCAATCATCTTGGGACTAAATCTCCAAAGTGTGTATCCACCCCTAAACTTTACCTTCATTACAATCTGCTGTTCAAGATGTATTCTGCTTATATTTTAGGTATAATCATTTTAACTAAAAGTTTACACAATTAACATATATTCAAAATGATTAAAAAATAATTGTTTATAAAAATGTATAACATGATGAATACCACCAAAATACATGCAATAAAACACAATTAATGCCAGGAAGTGTTTTTAACATGTACTTTTTTAAATAAACATTTGGGAACATATACAGTATGTGTACATATATACAGTATTTTAAGGCTTTTTACGTTCAATTGCTCTCTCTGTGTTCAATTAGTCATGTGATTAGTGCACGTTAATATAATTAATAAAGCAACCAGGTGGAAGAAAAGACAGAAAAATTTCAAAAGGAAGGAAAGAAAGAAAGCTAACAATTTTTTTTAAATTAAAGCAGCATTCACAAATCATCTACATTTTGAGACTTTTATATATCGGGGGGGGGGGGGGGACATACTTCTCAGATGATCAATGTGTTCAGTGAAAGTGAAAACAGGACCAAATGTGTAAACATGCATTGAAATCTTTTATTAGTAAAAAAAAAATTCAGTAATATTTATTTAAAGGATAATTAATAAATAATAAAACAGCTGATATCACCAGTAAGGCAAATAAAATAAACTGCACATCATGCATAACAGTTTGAGTAGGAAACATACCTTAACTGACTTAAATAATATTTACAAAAATTGTTATAAAAAAAAAGTTTACAAAGCAGGATAGGGGACTCAAAAACAGAAACTTCTTTTTTTAAAAATGGATGTAGTACATCAGATAAATCACACATAGATAACAATAATGATTCTCATGGGTGGGCAAGGTGGCCTAGTGGGTTAGCACTGTCGCCTGGCACCTCCAGGGTCGAAGGTTCGATTACCACCTAGTGATGGGAAGGTTGAAACAAAGAACCGACTCGGTTCTTTGAATCTCGTTCAACATGAACAAATATTTTTTTGTGTCTCATTTAGTTAATGTCATTCTTTTGATCAAAAATAAAATAAAATTTTATATTTTCAATAAACACATACACATTTTGTTCCAATAATGAAAATATTACAATGCAGCTAAGGACATATTATGATGAATAGAATGAACAGCTCATCATATCTTCTGGTCCGAGTCGTTCGTTCTTTTGAATCTATTGCACTGCATAGCGTCTATGGGAGTCACGTGACAACGAACGAACGAACTGTGACCGAAAGGTAGCGACTTATTTCTGTAACCTGTACATCACCTACGGAAGTGTTGCAATGCTTTGCGCATGCGCGCCCAGTTTTAAATGAACGAATCACTCTCTGAGACTACTCGTTCTTCTAAAGACTCGTTCAGAAAGAATCAATCGTTCATGAATGACCCATCACTATTACCACCCTAGGTCTGTGTGAGGAGTTTGCATGTTCTCCTCGTGCTTTGGAGGTGTCCTCTGGATACTAAGGTTTCCTAACACAGCCCAAATTAGAGAAATTAGCCAGATTAGGCTAATTGGTGATCCTAAATTGCCTTACTGTATATGTGTGTGTATGTGGTGCTCTGCAACGGATTGGCACGTCATCCATGGTGTACCCCGCCTCATGCCCCAAGTCTCCAATGTGTCATATATACAGTATATATAAATGATAAATAAATTATGTGTCAAATGCGCAAATATACTGTAACAAAATAACTGACCGTGCACATATCATTTTTTTCTCTATCGTAAAGTTTTCTAGCGATTCACTTTTTCACCCATTTCTCCTATAAAACCCACCTCTTGCGCTACATCACTTGTCATCTTGTGCTCATACATAGCCCTCCTATTGGATGCTCTCGCTGTCTTATTTATGAGTATAAACTATTAGCCAATCACGGGGCAAGAGTTTAAATAGAGAGGGCGGGGTTTCTTTCCTTGTGGGCGGGAGAAGGTGAGGTTTCTTGTATAACTCTTGTCGCCCAAGTTCTTCCGGTCTCTTTCTTTCGACTCGCTTTGAGCTCGGTGTTGGTTATGGATCATTTGAGCGGGTAAATATCTGTGGTTTTATTTAGTTTTCAGTTCGATGCGTTATGGTGCCGTACGCTCTGTGTAGATATAGTATCGTGTTTAGTAGCCGATTTTAAGTGCACATTTAAGACTATTCAGTTGGATTTCTATGTAGGTAACGGTTAATCTTGGGCCACGTGCTGTAACTAAACAGCCTGACGTGTAAAATTAATTAATTTGATAAGAACTACAGTAAGCCGACCGAGTTATATTCGGGAATTATTGGGGAAGGGGTTATTAATCATATCTTGTATGTTTACTATTTCCTACGGCACGTTTATCATCCTCTGGATGTGATTTTGTAGCCAAGTAGCTAAGCTACTGAGTTAGAGGGCGCACGTGCATATGCGCGCGCACACAGGCGGTGCAGCCCTCCTCTCTGAAAGCCATGTTAAATCATCTGTAGCGTGGAATTTCTCCTCTGTCATGGAGCATCTCCACTGGTTGCATGGCTACATTATGTCCAGGTTTGCTTTCATCTCTGCACAGTTGATTGCTTAGGTGACAATGAGGCCTGGGATATCTCTAACACCATGCTGCTCTTCTAAAATTACACATCAGAAATGCACGAGTTTACACTTGTCCCTCCCCCCCCAATCTTTTTTTCAGTATGCCTGGATGTGCAGATCAATTGTGCATTCAGAATGCGTCCCAAGCTTCAAAAAGGCAAGTAGTATACATTTCTCTTAGCCAGATTATTCATTGTGCACAGTCCTAGTCACGGCCTAGTGGTAGTGGGCTTAGGAACTAGTACAGTGCACAGAGTACAACTCTGTTCTCTTGCAACTCACTGCTGTTTTCCATTGATGGCAGTGCTACTTATGGGAATGGACAATTTGCATATTAAACCCTGGATAAACTCAAGGTTGTGTTTACTGTTATTTTTTTTCCCTCTCTCTCCAGGCTTGGGATGAGTGTTCTGACAAATTCAGGTAACACTCACTTTTGTGTGCGCTTATGTATAATATAATGTATATTAAGACTTTTGTCATGATGATTGGCTTTTTATGTTCAACTGCTCTTATACCTGTGAAAGAAATTTGCCTTTCTGAACACTTTGTGTGTTTTAAGAAAAGTAAGCACGGCTCGATGTTGGACAACTGCTCACTTGTATTGTGTATTGGTTTCTAGAGCCACCGACATAACGCAAGCTTGTGGCCTTCATGAAGATGCTTGTGCAGCACTGATCTCTCAATGGTAACTAGACTTTTCCAAATCTTTCCCCTCTGCCAATTTTATTCCTGAGGTCTATCCCGACTGGCCCCTCTCAGTAGGGCCGTGTCGTTGGAAATGCCTCGGAGATGAACTCTGTAGTATTAGCTTTACCCATAGTGTTACTGCCATTAACGCTGTGGGCAAACGCTGCAGGACAAACTTTCAAGCTTGTAACATGACCATGAATGCAAACGATCTGTTTACCCCCTTAATGTTGGAGTTTTTCTTGGTGATATTAGTTTGATTGATTTAGTGCCTTCACATACTATAGGCTGCATCAGGTAATGATCAGTACTATTAATCTTAAGGTCTTTACACACCAGGAATAACGTGAATGAATGGTTTGAAAAGGTGAAAAATGTGAGGTGTATCACAGTTTTACATAAAATCACCTCTAGTGTGTAAGGGCCTTAATGTAGTCAAACTTTTTTTTTTTTTGTCGTCTGCATGACCATTTTGAAGAGTTGATTGCCGTTTTTTGTTCAATATGTAGTTGAAAGTGAATAATTTGGATAAAGCTGCTGGTTTGCTTGCTTTTTACACATTTTGCTTGCTGTTGCAGCTGTGGTGTCCACATGAGGGCGCACTTGTCCCAGCACAGGTGAGTGTCATCCCTGTATGCATTTATTTCCAGCACTGTGGTATCTACATCCAGTTGTATGTCTGACTGGATTGTTCAAATGCCAGTGCAAGAACAACTCGAATACCTTCCACCATGGACCTTACAACCTTCACACGTTGGGTCCTGGTTGGTGCCGAGACATGCCATGCTTAGGGGTTTTTATTTTTTATTTTTTTTTATTTTTTAAAATCAAGGGCTAAAACCTTCAGGACGTACAGCCCCTACCCTGGGGGTAGATGAGCATCAAAATGTTACTTTGTGCTATGGTAGTACACTTTAACCAGAGTTTAGTCCTGGATGTTTCATGATGTGATTGAGCATATTGGTGGCAATATTTTACCAACAGTTTTGAACAATTATTTTGTAGTGATTGCTCATTTGTCACTTTTGTGCAGTTCGTGTAGCCTCAGGGTTTTTTTTCTTTATTCCTATTGGTTTTGAGGATGCACAGTCACGCTTTAGTCAGCACTTGCATAATGCTGTCGGGCTTCAACCACAGCTCTAACCCCTGTGAAGGATTTGTTCAGCTGATGTGTCGTTTTATCACTTGCAGGTCAATCCCTGAGAGGCTGGAATAATAAACGTGAACCAGATTTAGAATCCAAATCAGGTAACTGCTGTTGTCCTGTTTATTTGTTCTTTTCGTCAATCTCTCCTCCCTCCGGTCATATACCAAAGCTATCGGGAGGCGATGTTCCCGACTTGCTGTGGACATGACCGTAAAGAATATCCCATCCCAGTGGATTGCTTCAGGATAACTGATGTGATCTGCTGGGAACATGTTTTTACAACAAAAGTGCTGCTGTTTTTGTTTTTCTGAACATGGGTTTAAACTTGATGGTTTCTTTGGACAGGTTGTGAACGTTGTGCATCCTGTCCAGTCTGTGGGATTCTCCAAAGTGAACGGTGAGATTCTCAATGCATCAGACGGATCACATTCAAAGGGGATCAGCCATGTAACCCCACTGGCGATCCTTAACGCCGTGATCCCACATCAGCGCCTTGCGTTAGTCTTTGCGGGTCTTTGTGCTTCAATGAGAGACCTGCTGTCTGCCGGGCAACAATTCAGTTTTCTACAGTGTAGTCTTCCTTGAATGAAGTGCATTTTTAGTTGTTCAAGGGAAACACTTGTGCCTTTTTGTAACATAATGAGTTTAAATTCTAGTGAAAGAAAAGGGACATTATATTGGAGTGAGATCAGCACATCTATTATACATCACATATATTAGAGTACAAGGTGTATTAATGTTTTTTTTTTTTTTTTTTTTCCCCCCCTTCCTTCCTCCTCCTGTCCTCTAGGAACCAGAAGGTGTGAGGCTGATGTATAAATGAGGTCGGCGTGACATTCTGATGCTCAAATTCCAATGAAAGTGATGTGGGTTGTTTTCCTTAGTGACGATTTTAAAACCATTCTTGCATGCATCCCCTTGTTTTAAAGCCATTTCATCTCCCTCGGGTTGTGTGTAAACTCGCATGTCACCTGTGCAGCTTCGTGTTTTTGTTGCTTCGCCATGTCGTTTTATGGTGACTTGCACAACCTGGCCCTCTGGGGGAATATTGTAATGCTGCTCTACCTTGTTTCTTAGGTTTGGTTCATTAAGAAGTTTGTCATGATGCAAGGTGACTGTGCAACATTCTTTTATTTTTTTTTATTTATTTATTTTTTTAAGTATTTCAGCTTACCTGTTGAGCTTTTTAAAATGTAAAGCTTCAGGTTGGTGAAGGAGTGTGCTGGACAACGTGTGATTGAAACAGAAGCCTGTTTCTCTTTTTGTTTATTCAAAGCATCACGGCTAATAAAGGATGAGGCCTTCATGCGTCACTTGTATGATAGGAGTACATTGAGCACTCAAACAGCATTAAGATTGGGAGCCTTTCTGCCAAGCAAAGACTCGACTCTCGCCATTTCCCACGGGTCATGGGATGCAGATTAAAGGATTCTCTTCAGAGAGCACAGCTTGCAGTGCTCCTTTTCCCTCCCCAACTAAAAGCCTGTTTGGTTGGCTTAAAGTGCTGGTGTTTCAGATGCTGCAGTCTGTTATTTCATACCAAATCAAAAGTTATAAGCAATGAAGTTTAAATGAAAAAAGGATGGTGGTTGTGACTGGGGTCATGGCTTCAGGGCTGGTGCAGTATAGGTGTGGTTTGAGCATGTGAAGAGTGAATTATAAACAAGCCATTGCTTTCCTCAATGTAATCTGAGGCCAGTATTAGTTGGTGCAAACTTGGCCATCAGGAATATAGGGTTTTTTTGTTTGTTTTTTTAAAGGATTGTGAAATTGTTACTGATTTTTGCCCTGACTCAACTCTAGATCTGTAACTGGTCCTGTGTTCAAAGGTCACTGTTAATGAAGTTATTTTATGCTGGTAAATGGCTAGATTGAAAGTCGGCTCTACTCGTTGAGAACTGTGGGGTTTTTTACCCTTCTCTTGCTCAAATACTGAAATAAATAAACACACATGTTGTCCTTTTGCCTTTATTTTTGTACCAAGCAAAAGGTCTCGAGTTTTACAGTCTGATGATTTGTGCTCGTTCTGGCTCCAGTAATTCAAATTCAGGAAATGTGGAATGTAATGGAGTTTTATACTTGTTTCACTGCCAGAAACGTCTGGATCCCATTGCAAGTTACTCTTCGCAGCTTGCCAGATCAATAAGCAGGATTTTAAAATGATACACCAATGAATAAACTTTACCACCTCATAACTGAGCTAAAGGAATGGTGTTGCTCAATAGTCTCCCTGTTAATGAACACCAACAAGGCTTGTGTTGCTAAATTGTTTGTTACTGTTCTTTAAAAAAGAACTGAGGTATGAGTTTTCTGAATAGAAAATCTAAATCCCCCCCCCCCCCCCTTCAGTAGCTTCTTCTCAGTACTCGAGTATCATTATCATTGTGAGAAGCCCACTCCTTTAATCTATTTATGACTCCTCAGAATAAATTCAAGATAACTGTGGGCTCTTTCCAGGTACAACATGCCAAGCATACAAACCTAAATAGCATCAGCTGCTTGCTGCATGTTATGTAACATCAGTAAATGTGAAGGCCTGAAATCCCATCAGCAGATACTGTGGTAGTATTTTCAAGCTAAATGGACGGCTGTCCTTTGACCTGATTCGATGCATGATTTAGCTTGTTTGGGAGATCAAATTAGCCTCAGGATCTTATCACTGCTTCATACAAAGAAGGCTTGTGTTTATGACCCTGTGTGGCGAAGAGCCTGATTACTGGCCTGACACAGCTTGTGAATTATTAAACTGCTGCCTACCTTTTTAATACGGTGACATGGGGGTCAAAAATTCCCCAGTGCTGTGTGGAATTAAGACCGCAATGTTAGATATTATGTATGTTTTTCTCATTCAGACACTCAGTAAGGACTTGTACGTTGTGACCACTTGCCTAATACTGTAGTTCCCACTTTTGCCATCAAATCATCCCTTACCCATTGAGGCATGGACTCAACTAGACCTCTAAAGGTATGTCGTGGTATCCGGCACCACGCCGTTAGTAGCAGATCCTTTAATTCCTGTAAATTGCAGGACCCAAGGTTTCCCAGCACAGCATTGCCCAGACCATCCAACTTCCTCAGATGGCTCAACGACTTCTCATAATGCATCCTGGTGCCATCTCTCCCCCCATTAAGTGACGCACAGCCATCCACATGATGTAAAAGAAAATGTGATTCCTCAGACCAGGCCAAGCATCAGGTTCTGATGCTTACATGCACGGTAGGATCTTTCGGCAATGGACATGGTTCAGCATGGGCACCTTGACCCATCTGCAGCTATGTAGCTCCATACACAACAAACTGTGCTGTGTGTTCTGACTCCATTCTCCATTCAGCATTAAACTTTTCATCAATTTGAGCTACAGTAGCTTTTCTATTGTATAAGACTACATGGGCCAACCTTCACTTCCCATGTGCAACAGTGAGCCTGTTGCAGGTTAACTGGTTTTTCTTCCTTGGACCACTTTTGGTCGATCCTGGCCACTGCAGATCAGGAACATACTACAAGACCTTGTTTTGAAGATGCTCCTTCAAACTGACCAAAAATTTAACAAGAATTTCATCTGTATAGTGCTTTTAACAATGGTCATTGTCACAAAGCAGCTTTACAGAGTCAAA
>JAAGKR010002528.1:28018-92157 GCA_011419295.1 Clarias macrocephalus | reverse complement strand
TAAGACATGCCCTGAATGTCAACTCACTGTTGGTCGTGCACCTGCTTATACGCGCTTGTGCCACTACCTGGTGTTGATACACCTTTTGATAGAATTGGAGTTGATATTGTAGGACCTTTGGAGAGAAGCCAGGTAGGGAATAGATATTAGTCATATGTGATTATGCAATGAGGCATTCCCACTTAGAGAAATCACTGCTAAGCAAATAGCCAAAGTACTCATAAGATTCTTCTCTCAAGAAGGCATTGGTTTGTGAGAACTTCTCATTCCATTAGAAGTTCTCACAAACCAAGGAACCAATTTCATGAGCCGCACATTGCAGCAAGTTTATCAGCTGTTAGGTATAAATAGAGTACAAAATACCCTTACCAACCTCAGACTGATGGTTTAGTTGAACGGTTTAACCTAACCCTGAAGGCAATGCTCAGGAAATTTGTCTCTGAAACAAGCAAGGACTGGGACAAGTGGCTGCCTTTCCTTTTGTTCACCTACCGATAAAAACCACAGGTCTCAACAGGGTTTTCACCTTTTGAACTTATCTATGCCCATCAGATAAGAGGACCCTTGGATGTGTTGAAAGAGAGCTGTCCCAGTAAGCAAAAAATACTCAACTATGTTCTCAAAATGAGAGAGAAACTGCAAAAGACCACTGCCCTTGCACAAAAAAAAAATCGACCACAGGCCCAAGCCCAGCAGAAAGCAGCACGAACATGCAGCCTCCAACCTGGTGATGAAGTCCTATTGTTACCAATATCAGAGAACAAGCTGGTGGCAAAGTGGCACGGGACCTATCAAGTAAGGTGGGAAGTAGGTCCAGTGACCTATGAAAGTGAAATTCCCTCCAGGAGTCAACCGCTTCAAGTCTTCCACATCAACATGCCTAAGAAATGGCATCCCCACCCCACTGGTGACTCAGAGGCTGACATTAAAGCAGTGGAGGAGGAGGAGGTTAAAAAGCAGTACATTCCTGGATGCCAAGGCCAGGTCGAACTGACCATAAATCATCTTACAGAGGAACAAAGGCAACAACTGTTGGAGTGCTTACCTGATCAGCTCATCATGGAGATACCAGGTAGAACAGACCTAGTTAATCACAATATTGTCCTAAAAGATCCGAAACCCATCCACCAGCCAGTCTACCGTGGTCCTGAGTGACTACTGCCAGTAATGAAGCAGGAGCTAGACCTTATTCAAGAACTGGGAGTAATCGAGCGAGTGGAGCAGTCCCATTCTGTTGGTCCCCAAAAAGTATGGCTCGCTCCGGTTTTGTCTGGACTTTCGAAAATTTAAGTGTCAGTAAGTTTGACCCTTATCCCATACTCAGAGAATCAGAATCTCTGTAAGACGGAAACGTTTGCTGCAGCCTACCTTGATGATATTGTTATCTTTAGAGAAAGCTGGGAAGAACACCTGGGACATCTTGAAGGGGTGTTAAAACGAATTAAGGATGCATGTCTGACAATTCATCCAGATAAATGTGCCCTGCCCTGGCCAAGATGGAAACTCAGTACCTAGGCCTTGTGCTGGGACACGGAGAAATCTGTCTGGAAGTTGGTAAGTTTGAAGCCATTTGAATACAGAGAGACCTACAACCAAGAAACAAGTCTGATCTTTCTTGGGCCTAATAGGCTGGTATCTTCGCTTCATACCAAATTTCTCTGCCTGGGCAGTTGCCCTGACTGACTTGGTGTGGACAGCAGACTGTGAAGAAGCTTTTCAAGACCTAAAAAGTTTATTATGAAGGAGCCAGTACTCCAAAGTCCAGACTTTGAAAAGTCTTTTATAATACAGACCGATGCTTCTAAACAGGGTGTTGGAGCTGTATTGTTGCAAGAGGTGCAGGGATAAAGTAAACCTGTGGCCTATATCAGTCGGAAACCCCTTCCCCCTGAAATGAAGTACTCAACAGTGGAGAAAGAGTGTCTGGCTGTCAAGTGGGCATTAGACTTACTGCGGTATTACCTACTTGGACGTAAGTTCCGGGTAGAGACTGACCAATGTGCTCTTGTCTAGTTAGGACAGATGAGAGACACCAATGCCCGAATCATCAGGTGGTTCCTGGCCATTCAACCCTTTAATTTTGAAGTGCTTTACAGGTCTGGGACTGAAAATTGTACAGCTAATATTTTGTCAAGGACACCACAAGTTTCACGTTGGCATTTTTGTATTTTTACACTTTTGGGAAGCCACCTTGAACTGTGCATTGTGCCCCTGTTGCATTTTTATACCTCCGACTACTGGTACATCCTTACAGTGGAGTTGCTTCAGTTGGGCAGGTCTAGGTTCTACAGCATTATCTAACCAAAAAATGAGGTTAGCGGACTAACTGAATATATGGGATGGCCAGGTTTTTCCCCATCAATGGATTTTTTTTTTCAGTATCTGGACAAAAAAAAATATTGCTCTATAAATTTCATATAAAACTGAGTAATAGTTACAATAAGGAAAACATTCTGATTGCCTCTTTTGACTTCACACTGTCATGCCCCGTTTAAACAATGCCAGCAGAAAGAGGGTCATCAGAATTCTTCAACCTTGTCCAATGCAAGGACACGTCGCCATACGGTTTGGAGTCGCCAGGAATATCATTTTCAGGCTGTGGAACAGATTCCAAACAACTGGTTGTGCTGCTGATTGCTCTAGGTCTGGAAGGCCAAGACAGACAATGCCAAGACAAGATACGCTAATTTGATTCCATCATTTCAGAAATTGTACAGAAAATGCTGCCACTACTATTGCTGTTGCTGGGTCACACTCAATAAGTTGCCAGACTATTCAGCAAAGTTTAGGTGCAGCTAGACGTATGATATGATTTCTCTATGTCATTGTCAATGTAACATTATTTTTTTTACATTTCTGGTGCAGATGGACTCATTTTGTAAAAATTGAACAAAGCAAAAAACCTCTCTGTCCATTAGGGTATAAATTGCCCCTATTCGTGTCCCAGCTGAGATGCATCCCTGCTTTACATCCAGTGTTCGCAGGTCCACCATGACTGACTACTGAAGAAGAACAGATGTTACAGTATATGCATGTGCTTGGTTGAGAGGAAAGCTATGCATTTACTATTCCCTTTCACATCTCTCTGCAAAGCTGACCTACATTCAGCTCTGTGTGACTGTGCATGTAGTAAGAGTAATGAAGGGAGATAGAAAGAGAATGAGAGAGTAAAAAAGAGTCACGGCTGAAGATGAAAAATCTCGTCTCCATTGGGGCCATGAGAAAATATGTGTGTGTGGTTGTTATGGGGTACATTTATACTTTTAATTGTTTTTTTTCTCCCATATAAAACATCTTTAATGCACTTATGAATGCTGGTTATTGTTCGGCTTCCTACTGAGCATTGCAGCCTGTGACAGTAACGATATTATTGCATTGCTTTACAACAACAGAGCCAGTGTGTGTTTATGGTCATACGTTTTTAGTGAAGCTGTAATAAAATAAATAAATAAATAAATAAAAACATATTTGAAATTCGACACACATCTTAAGAAACGGTTTGGTGAAGATCAAAGATTGTCTGATGGTAATCTGCTGAAATAAATCTATCCTTTAGAGAGGCATTAAGCGAGCTTTTGCTATTCTAAATGTGTAGTGGTTTTGAACATCCTCATATAACGCTCCTCATTACAGCTCTAAAGTATCACTTTAATCAGTCTCATTTGCTCCACTGTGTTCCGGGTGCTGTGTCCTGGAGTTTTCGCTCAAGATTGTAATGTCGTATTGATTTCCTTGTGTTCCACTTTTTTTATGTTCGCTCAGGGTCGTGTTTAATGTTAATCACATGTAGTGATGATTTAATATCAAAATTCCACATATCCGTATTCAGATCTAGGATATAACCAAAGAAGTTATGTGAGAGATTTGCATACTGAGTTTACAAGGAGCAGAAATAGAGTACTGTATGTCTCAGTTATGTACAGTCCTGACTCAAGCCCATTTCTACTGTCTGACAGTTGTATGTAATCACAACATAATTTATAAATTAATCATTTAACCATTATGCCTTTAAACAACACTGAGTGTTAGATGTGCATCCCTTCATGTGCCTCCCTTCTTATCCTGACACACACACACAGTAGCTCTGGAAGGTCTGTCTGGACTCATCAGACCACTTGACCTGTCTTCAGTCTTTATGCTCCCTAGCTAATTGAATATGTTTTTCTGATTAGTTTCACTACCAAGTGGTTTTCTTATGGTCACACAGCTGTTTAGTCCCAATTCTATGAGTTCTCATCACATTGTGTGCATATTGAAATGCTCTTACTAGACATAGCTATGGTTTTTACTGTTGATTTTTTACCATTAAACTTCACTGTGTTTAAGTGATCTCCATTCATAATTGTTTCACCACATTTCTTCCACAAACTTGGATGGCTTGTGGTTTTGATAATGTGTTGAAGGGTTCTTAAACCAGTTCTATTCATTTCAAATCCCAATTTCAAGTTGTTTTCCTTGCTTGATACACAGACCAGGCAGTGTTAACGTTGTTGAATGACATTGATTAGAGATAACGAATGAAATGTTGTGGGTACCTTTGATTACCTGCCAGCTTTAAGGAATAAGCATAACCCTGAGAGCTTTATTATAATTTGACTGTATTTCATTGTATATTTAATGCCTGTGTAAAGTTGTCGGGTTTACGCTGACTGTACAAGAGCAGGTTGCAGCATTAATTTAATCTGTAGGCAAACGTCGCCAGCAGCTCTGTCACAGGTCACGGCTGTTAATATGGTTATTGCGCTGCTCATAAATTCACTATTTAATGGCTTGAAGTAGAGGCTTCACCTGCGGCTTGTATGATCCATGAACCATGCATTTTTTATTGCAATAAAATATCTGTAGTTTAGGTTTGAGGCAGGTGTGCTGGCAGGAAGGGAAAGCTAATGTGGTACAGTATTCTGTTATTGGAGATGATATCGGTTATCTGCATTCAGAGATGATTTTCTGCTCACCACGGTCGTTAAGTGTAGTTAAGTGAGTTGCCCTATTGTGTTCCCACAGGACTGTTGAGTATTTGATGCATGTTATTATTCTTATTACCTTTATTTGAATCTTTTATACTGCTTATCCTGTGGACAGGGTTACGCACGGCCTGGAGCCCAACTCAGGAGACTTAGGGCATGAGTTAGGGTACACCCTGGACAGGGTGGCAATCTGTTGCAGAACACACACACACACAGACACACACAGACACAGACACAGACACAGACACAGACAGACACAGACACAGACAGACACAGACACACACACACAGACACACACACACAGACACACACACACAGACACACAGACACACAGACACACACAGACACACACACACAGACACACACACACACACACACACACACACACACACACACACACACACACACACACACACACAACACACACACACACACACACACAGGTTGTGCACGGCCACAGTGCTAACCACTATGCCACTGTGTTGCCTATTATTATTATAATTATTATTAGAGTAAGTCCCCTACATAGGAACAAGTTTTGTTCTGAGAGCTCATTTGTAAGTCCAATTTGTTTGTAAGTCCAACAAAATTTATTATTATTATTATTATTTTTTACAATTTACACATTGTAACAGTACACTGTTCTTTAGATGGTCTTTAGATGGTTCATTGCAACTTTTAAAAGAATGCGCAATGTCTCACTTTTCACCTCACTCTAATGTCTCAATCATTTTCACTTTTCAGTTTTATTCAATTCAATTTAATTTAACAATTGTCAAAGTTGCAAAGCCGCTTTACACAATCAAAATTAAGGACGTTTGTATGAAATGTTAATGTGTATGATTCAAAATGATCAAATTTGTTCCTGTTGCCTCCATCTTTATTGCTTGGCGCTTCTTAGCAGTACCAGCTTCATCATCTCACTGCTTGCTTTCAGACATCCTTGGCTTGTACTGCACTTGCAGAGGATGCTCGCTGCATGCACATGATAGTGTATGCTGGACATGTGATCTAACTTTCATGAACAAACGTGTGTGAATGCATGTTTATATCTTTGGTAAGTTTGTAACTCAAATGTTTGTAAGTGGGAGACCTACTGTATTATTATTATTATTTTTATTATTATTATTATTATTATTATTATTATTATTACACTGTATATTCTAGTCCTGATAAAGTGCATGGTGAATGTACTGGCTGAGAAACTAGAGAATGTGTGAAAGGTGCAGAATAGGGTGTATTGTGGTGTATTGACATTTTGTGTTATTGAACTACCACCATATAAGTAATGAGTAAATAGTAGGCTTTACATGGAGAGAGAGAGAGAGAGAGAGAATGCATGATGCAGCACTTTCCTTCAACTGAGATAGCAGACTCAAATTAAGTGCTCAACTCACATAGTCGGTCATCGCGAACCTGATTAGATCTTGGGTGCTTAGAACCACTATCACATGACTAGAAGTAGTTTAAAGGAAAGTAGGCTTGTGGTGAATGTGAAATCCAGAGCGCAGCAACCAAAGGACAGCATGCGAGCAATGACGTGTCGGTTATGTGAGGAAAGCATCAGACCTGACTGGCTGCAGTAATGTAACCTGAGTCACTTTGTATTCAGGCTGTGTGTCTCAGTCTGCTTGGCTGATCCGTACATAAATAAGCCAGGTAGCTGGATGCCTGCGGGATAACCTCCTCTTACATACAGTAGGTACTGTAGAAGCACACCCCTAATGCATTGCCTATTAATAATATAGCAACGTGAACATTGATTTAAAGATAAATGTTAGGGGTGGTTAATTATTATGTTGCGGAGTCTGATAGCAAAGTGCTTTTATGCATCAATCTCTAATTGCTGTTCACAGAATCGCACGTGTTCAGCTCCGCCAGCACTGGATGAATAATTGAACAAGTAGTTGTGGCAGGAAAGGAGGGGAACCCGGGATTAAAAACACCTTAGCTTCTTCATTCTCTCTCTCTCTCTCTCTCTCACACACACACACACACACACATACACACACACAAGATGCTGTGGGACAGTAGATAATACTGCTGAATAATTCAGACAGTGAGCATTTCCTCTTGGCTGGATGTTTACTGCTCTTTGGCATGAATGCAGCTGTTCGGCTCTGGGAAAAGGGGAAAAAACGGAGCGGAAAAAGGAGACGTGAGAGTAAACGATCATGTCTGTGTTTTCGATAATTCTTTGGAGTGAAATGTCT
This sequence comes from Clarias macrocephalus, assembly GCA_011419295.1. Taxonomy (NCBI): domain Eukaryota; kingdom Metazoa; phylum Chordata; class Actinopteri; order Siluriformes; family Clariidae; genus Clarias; species Clarias macrocephalus. Next base: position 84,977 of record JAAGKR010002528.1, on the reverse strand, counting down.
GGTGAATCCCTGCTTTCCCTGTTTGCTGTGCGCCCTGTGAGAGAACCCCTTTTTTCGCTATCTACAAGCTGTTTTTTTTTTGTGATTCGCCTGCCGTTTTAAATCTACCAGACGCTCTGTCGCTAATCCAAACAGCCCTGAAGTCTATAACATCACTTCGGTATGATAGCTGACTTCTGGCGTGTCGTCTCAGAATTTTATTTCTCAACAAGGCACTGTGATTTCAGCACCCATGGCAACTTTGCAGTAGTTTTATTTTAAAAGCCTTATATTTTCTCCCAACGATGAGGGGGGGGGGGGTGTTCAAGCCAAACCCGGACTTGCGATGAACATTATAATGAATGAAGGCATAAAACTGATTGATATTCAAGCACAGTACGACGATGAGACTCTTAGCCGCAGTAAAACATTTGAATGGTGCAAACGCTTTAAAGCAAGCAGGACATCCATGAATGATGCTCCCAGCGGTGGTGCAGTCGTTCCCCTGAACATTCAGTGACTGGAAGAACTGGTCCTTGTAAATTTGTCAGCGAATTTGTGGAAGAAACATATCTGTCTGTGGGAGGTGTACACACAATTATTCACCAACACCACTTTACTGTAAATTGCAGGAACTCAGGTGGGAGTTATAATCACATCCCTCTACAGCCCTGACCTCGCTCCAAGCCATTTCCACATCTTTGGGCCATTAAAGGAGTTCGTGGTAGACCAGCATTTTAGATATGAAACAGGCAGTCAGCACATAGCTCCGGTGTACAGAGGAAAGTTTATACCTTGATGGTATCCAAGCACTAGTGAAACACTGGGATAAGTGCCCTAGTGTAGCAGGGGATTATATAAAGAAATAAAGGGAGTTTTTACTCTCATAACTGTGTCATGTTATTCTGCACAATCAAAAGTCCCAGTTTGACTCGAAGGTGTCTATTAAGGAACTCCTGTAAATAGATAGATAGATAGATAGATAGATAGATAGATAGATAGATAGATAGATAGATAGATAGGGTACTTTAGTAATCCTATCCTATCCTTTAGTAATAAAAAAAATCTGTAAATCTGCTTTCAAATAGAAAGAGAAGTAGACAGTTAAAAACTACATCAAACCAAGACCTGCTTCAGCCCTTAAAACTGCAGGCATCAATTCTCTTAGGAATCGTCTCACACAGTTTCATAAGAAGATCCAAATTTTATAAGGCAGCTCTAAGCATCTTGCTATTTTTTTTTCCTGCTGACTGTGGCTCTCAATTACTTCAATGCTGGCAAGTCCCAGAACACCCTTCATTATGTCATTTTAAAAAGCTAAACACAAGTCTATTACTCAATATGTCATTTCTCGAGCGTACTGTGATTTTGAACATGATAAAATCTTTTGAAATGGTTCTAAAATGGTTAATTTTCTAAGAACACATTGACATAGAGGATCTCTGGGCTCGATTCCCGCCTCTGTGTGCATGGAGTTTGCATGGTCTCCCCGTGCTTGGTGGGTTTCCACCGGGGATTCAGGTTTCCTCCCTAATCTATTTAGATTAGACTAATTGGTGTTCCCAAATTGCCCATAGATCCCACCAAGATAGAAAGTTTTCTCAAAATGATTGGACTGTCTGCTTCATGTCTGAAATGCTGGCCTCTCAGGGACTCCTTTAATAATCCAAACATGTAGAAAAGGCCTGGAGTAAGGTAAGGTCTGTACTAGAGATGTGGTAATAACTCAGTTGAGTTTCTGTAATGTGCAAGTGGTGTTCATGGATGATTGCGTGTGCAGTTCCCACATACTGATGCACCTCAAGTTGGAGACAAGTTATCTGTTGATTTTCAAGGATCATGCAATCCAGTCATTGAATGTTCACCAGGATGCAAGCCACTTAAGCCAGGATCATCATCCAAGGACGTATTCCCTTTTAAAAAAAAAACAAAAAAAAAAACATCTGCATCGGCTACGAGTCTTATTAACATACTTTGCTTGAAGTTTTCTGTAAAGGTCAATCAGTTTTATGGCTTTATTCATGAGAAATATTAAGTCCCAGTCCCAAGTCCCAGTTTGACTTGAACCCCCTTGTCTTTAGTGCAAGTGTACATAGTTACATAGCTCAGAGTTCTTACTCTAATACAACACAATACAATACAATACAATACGATGTGTGGTTTACCCCAGCAACTATATTGTTTATGTATTAAATGAACACCGTGTTAAACATTTACCTCCACTCCTTTTGGCTGCTCCCGTTAGGGGACGCCACAGCGGACTATTTGGCTCCATCTAACTTTGTCTTCCACATCTCCCCTTGTTACTCTAACCTCCTACATGTCCTCCCTCATCACATCCATAAACCTCCTCCGGGGCTTCCTCTTTTCCTCAGCTCCATCTCTAACATTCTCCTCTCATCCCTCCTCTGTACATGTCCAAACCATCTTAATCTGACCTCTACCTTTGTCTCTAAACCGTCCTACCTAAATTTTGAGGTACTATACTCATTTGTAATCCTGTCCATTCTCATCACTTCCAAAGCAAATCGCAGCATCTTCAGCTCTGCTTCCTGTCATTTTTCTATAAAATGTCTATAAAAACTGTACAACATTGCTGGTCTCTCTACCATCCTGCGCCACTGAGGTTGCATAAGCCAGTGCGGTCTTAGTGTCCCAAGCCCAAGTAAGTGAGGAAGGTTGCGTCACCAAGAGCACCAGGAGAAAAACATTGGCCAAATCAATATGCGTATCATGTGAAACATTTTAAGTAACATTTAATGTTGTGGAAAGTTGGTTTTGTTATCTCTTATAACAGCTGCACCAGTCTTTAAATTTTGCTTTGTCTTTAAGTTAATAAGACAAAAAAAGCAGCTTGCTTTTTACTAAAAACCAGAAATGCAAAGCTATCTGTTCTGAAGACTTAAGTGTAATGGAAATAGGGAAAAAAAAATACTGATTGTTGAAATGTTTTGACACTGGAGGCAAAACGGAAATTGTAAGTAAATGTGTCCTAAAAAAGCTTTACATTATAAACAATTAGAGATTTAGTTAAATAACATAAAAATCTATTTCTTATTATTAGTGTTAGAATAATCGAAGGAGCATATATCTACAGCACTAGAGCGATTGCAGCAATATAAACTTTGGAGTTGGCTTTGATTTCATTGCGGCTATAATAGAAAATTGATCAATTCCTTCTCACCAATCAGATTTGAGAATTCCATGTTTTTGTAGTATAAATTGTACATAAGTAGACACATTTACCTGTACACTTTTTCTCTTTTTTCTATTTTTTTGAGGATTTGCATAATCTTAAGGAGTATCCACAAATGTCTGGTACCTTAACAGCGTTACCTTCCAGTTCAAAAATGTTACACATATTTGGCAGGTGAGAGTGTTAGTTTTAAGCCACATGGATCAGTGGATTGTTGTCTCAAAAACCTCCTGCTTACTTTTCTTTTTTCAAGCTTCTGGCTGCTTGTATCCATCAACTACTAGCTTTGACTTGATTCTGATCCACAAGAAATCTTAGATTAAAAATGTTTCTTGTGTACATCCACTGTTTCTGGTTCCTGAACACTGCATGTACTGTACATATCTATGACTTGAGGATACATGAGCATGTAGACACCACTCAGCTAATATGTAAATTCATGAGTGTCATAACTGATTTGTTGTCCCTCACATCATATTTCACTGGAGATGGATACTAACCAGATTGGACATCCTTACAGCACATCATTATTGAATGACAATGTGTTGGAAAAGTTTGCTGTTCAAACTGACTTAGGCTCCTTTTTGTGATGGCCGATTCCCAGCCATCAGACAGCTCATTTCTGTCACATCACAACTACCAACCAGGGAGGGTGAAGGATATCACATGCTTCCTCTGAGGCATGCAAAGGCAACCGAGTGAATCTTTCCGATCTACTGCTCAAGCAAAGTCAGGGGGCTGGGCAATACCCTGGGAGGAGAGTCCTATCTGGTCATTTTTACCTTATAGACACCAAAGATTCGCTATCATTTCGGTGATTGATGGGAGAGAGAGGGAGAGAGAGAGAGAGAGAGAGAGAGAGAGTATGCCACCCTTTCCTTGCTGAGAGTCTGACCAAATTTGCTTCCTTGGACCCCATTCAATCATTGGGATTCAAATTATTGATCCCCTGATGATTGCGTGAACACTTTTCTGCTGCACCACTTGCATTGGCAAGCAATGACTTCTATATTGTACAAGCATTTACTTTTTTTTCTGACATAGACATGGACAGGTAGTATCAGATTAACGTGACGGACAACGACGAATAGTGGATAAGGATGTCTCAAGGTGCAGGTTTATCAAAAAAACCTGTGAAGAGGCTGCAGTAGCTCATTTTGCAGTTATTCCGATGACCTTTACATATAAAAGATATGTGAAGCCAGTCAAGGGCCAGATTACAAAGCCTCTGAGTGCTGGGGATCTAGGGATCTATTCATTTCTGGGGAATACCTCACACTTACAGTCTGCTTCTGTGGGCAAAGCCATTTATACTGTATAAACTCACTTAATTACAATCACTGTAATGAGTCTGTTTTAATTGCTTCACTTCAATGTCCCTATGTGTTCTTGTTAAGTCGGGACAGTAGCATTTTTCAGTGTAAAGGTCTATTGTTCGCCTTGACTGTAAACAGTCTTTCATTATTCTTGGGGTTGTCTTTCTGCCATTTTAGCTCTGGTGATAAATCCCAACAGTGTCCAAAAGCTCGGAGCCTGGGATGGAAGATTTGTGTTCTACACTCAATGTTGTAAATCAAACCAGCTGTAGTCTAGAACAGCGTTAATCACTGTCATACAAGTTTTTAACCCTTTATCTATCTATCTATCTATCTATCTATCTATCTATCTATCTATCTATCTATCTATCTATCTATCTATCTATTTATTTATTTATTTATTTATTTCCAAGGGTGAGTAAAAAATTATCTGTATTTCGGTTATATTAAAACTTCTGTTGGCCGTTGCTGGTCTTATCAGCACTTTCCGTTCACGACTTCCCTCTCCCCAGTATGTGTGCCCCACGTGTGATTTGCATGACAGAAGAGAAGCATGCAGTATTTTGTTTTTTTGAAGTCTGAGGGTGTACCTGGTATGGAAAATGACTCACAGAAGAGCATAAACAAAGCGCCTGGATATCTGCAAACAAAATTTAGAACAATATTTTAAGGAATGTGACAGCTTTTCAGAATCAGAATCAGAAGAGTTTTATTGCCAAGTACGCTTACATGTACAAGGAATTTGTTTTAGTGACAGAGCTTCCATAACAAGACAAAACAGCACGACACAAAACGGGGAAAAATAAAAATAAAAATAAGAAAAAGGATGGGTTTTCGGGTTAACATCAAATGGAGTAGGGTGTGAGATTACTTACAAATAAGTTAAAATAAATATCTGTGGTATTGCACAGTATATTGCACAGTGGTGTTGCACACAATATTGCACATATATTTAATGCACAGTCAGAAGAATGTGTTAGCTGTTCATGAGGTAAATTGCCTGGGGAAAAAAAACTGTTCTTGTGCCTGACTGTCCTGGTGTTCGGTGCTCTGTATTTTCGGCCAGACGGCAAAAGTTCAAAAAGAAGGTGGCTTGGGTGTGAGGGGTCCAAAGTGATATTCCGAGCCCTTTTCTTCACTCTGGATATATACAGTTCTTGCAGTGTGGGCAGGGGAGTGCCGATAATCCTTTCAGCAGTCCGAACCGTCCTTTGTAGTCTTCTGATGTCTGATTTTGTAGCTGAGCCAAACCAGACAGTTATTGAAGTGCACAGGACGGATTCGATGACGGCTGAGTAGAACTGTGTGAGCAGCTCCTGTGGGAGGTTGAACTTCTTCAGCTGGCGAAGAAAAAACAACCTCTGATGGGCCTTTTTAACAATGGAGTCAGAGTGAATGTCCCACTTCAGGTCCTGAGAGATGGTTGTGCCCAGGAACCGGAATGACTCCACTGCTGTCACAGTGCTGTTCATGATGTTGAGTGGGGGAAGTGCAGGTGGGTTTCTCCTGAAGTCCACGATCATCTCCACTGTTTTGAGTGTGTTCAGCTCCAGGTTGTTGTGACTGCACCAGACAGCCAGTTGCTCAACCTCCCTTCTGTATGCAGACTCATCACCGTCCTGGATGAGGCTGATGATTGTAGTGTCATCTGCAAATTTCAGGAACTTGACAGTGGGGTCTGTAGAGGTGCAGTCGTTGGTATAGAGGCTGAAGAGCAGTGGGGAGAGAACACATCCCTGAGGTGCTCCAGTGTTGGTGGTGCGGCTGTTGGACATGAAATCCCCCAGTCTCACTAGCTGCTGCCTGCCCGTCAGAAAGCTGGTGATTCAGTGGCAGACAGAGGTAGGAACAGAGAGCTGGGTTAGTTTGGTCTGAAGCAGTGCTGGGATGATCGTATTAAATGCTGATGAAAAGTCTATGAACAAGACTCATGCATAAGCCCCTGGTTTGTCCAGATGTTGAAGGATGAAGTGTAGTCCCATATTGACCGCATCATCTGCAGACCTGTTTGCCCTATAGGCAAACTGCAGGGGTTCCAATAAGGGACCAATGATGTCCTACAGGTAGGCCAACACAAGTCTTTCAAATGACTTCATGACCACAGCTTTTTAAGGAGTATCATTATTGGTGACAAGACATGGATTCATCACTAAGAGATTTCAAAAGTCAACCAGCGGGAAAGTTGATGCTTACAGTTTTCTAAGATTCTCAAGGGCCAGTATTGTAACATTGTCAGAAAAAAGGTTCAACGATCAACAGTGCTTGTTACAGTGAGATGCTTATTAAAGAGCTGAAGTCTAAACTTTGGACTAAACACAGAGGATTGCTCTCTAATGGCGTTATGGTTTTGTAAAATGTAGTGCTTGTAAAAGGAAGGTGGGCACTTAAATCTGATGTGGATAAAGATATGGAAGAAGACATGGCAATAAAAAGATTCTTAATTGTCATTGTACACGGAAGAAAGATGTCAGATGTATCTGTGGGGTGGTAAGGGACTAACTTGTTTATGTATCTGAAATTTGGATATGCAGGTGTTGAACAGCATACAGAAGCAGGCATCCCAGGGTGAAGAAGGGGCTGGATCCTGCAAAATGTTGGACAACAGAAATTGGCATGACCAAGTCAGTGTAGCAATTAATTGTTCATGTACATCCTGGGGTTGCATAAAGTGACAGTGGTAAAAGCTGTTGTCCAGGGGGATCAGGAATTTAAATGAAGATGCTTCTCCAAGGATTTACAGCAGATTAACTTTGCTTGGATTACATTTTAGCTGATGAGCTGCCATTCATGATGTCTGCAAAAACATAAGTGGCTATAGAAGGAAAGAAGAGGATGAGAGAGTGTCATAATCATAGCAGTGTTATGAAAACCCATGTGAGAATACAAGGTAAGTGAAAATTAATTAAATGGATATAGAACTTGTAGTATCACTGAATCACTACCCCATTTTACGTGGTTAGACCAGCCTTTTCCAGGTCAGAACAACACTGACCTCATGAATGGCCTCCAAATCTCACTGCATGTGGGTTCACACACAGGAGGAGGTATACAGGACAAAGCCTCAGGTCAGAAGACTGCGCATTCCATCCCCAGATATTTAAGGAAACTGTTTGACGCCACCGGTGCCCACGTTGAAACTTAAAGATTTTTTTTTAGTTTTTCCTATGTAATAAAATACATGTACAATTTGTTTCAATAAATTCGTATTAGAAATATGGACTGTATTATCACCAACTGCCTAGTTACTTTTCACCCATCCTGTATACTCCCGCCAAGATAGAATGCATAGCAAAAGAACAGAAGAGGACCCAGCACTTAGCCTTGTGGAAACCTGTGGAGACCTGGAGCAGATTTCGATCCTCTCCATGTCACTTGATATGTCCATACCTTCAAGTATAAAGTAAAGTATTATCATGCAGTACATTCTAAGCCATTTAAAGATAAATGAGTGAATTTTGCTCAAAGGCTATAAAACCAACTATATACTTATTGAATCCTGTCTCAGAATTCACTCAGCAGTTTAAAGTATTGACATTAAATACGTTTTAATGTAGTACTGCTGATTAGTCACACTATCAAATCCATATGTAAAATAGTTCAATTCACAAATCTTTCAAATGCCATTAAGGTCAATCTTCATGAACATTTTGCATAAAATCTGGAATCAGACTTTCAACCATGCTGTACCGTAGGTGCCAAGCATTGGAGTGAAATATGCTAGACTAATGCTTTATGAGAAATGAATGTGACCTCTCCTTATATGTGGAAAAAAAAAAAAAAGGCTATTAAAATTCAGAAACCTCAAGGACAACATGTCCTATTACCTGTGTACTACAGCCGGCATTCCCATGGCACTTAGCACCAGACGTTTTTGATTAAGAGCCTCGATCGAACACTTTATGAGAGTGCTTCATGCAGTTTTGGGTACAATGCCCTCCAGAGTTACTGACCCTCAATAAATATGAATAACAACTTACCTACATTTTTATATATATTTTTATTTCTCATGGTACACTGAGAAAATACAGAAATAGGGATTTTACGACAAAATTAGGGTTAAATAATGCACCATGGTTGCAAACAATATAAAAGTGCACCATTCAAATTTAGAGTGGTGTTTAGGGAACAACAAATATAATTTTAGTTTTATTTAAATTCACCTGAAGTAAGTCTTTGCATAATATTTTAAATTACATGATACAAACAGATGGATGTAATGCTGTAGTGGATGTATGTATGCATGGCATTCAAGCTATGTGAATTTGAGAATCATTTGTAAAACAGTGGAGGTTAAGAATACTTTCCTACAATTTGTTTTTATAATTATAGTAAAAGGCATTGTAGTGTCCAGGCTACTGTAGATTTAAGTAAGGATGATGGCCAGTGGTGCCTAGATGTGACTCTCTGAAACCTGTTGAACCTGATGTCATGACATCTGTCTGCCATTGTCCCACCCACATGTGGATGGCAAAATGGACGTTACTAACTGCCAGTGACAAAACACACCTACAAAACCAGTCACAATTGCAATTCCAGTAAAATAAAAAAATAAAAAAATTAATCATATCTGCTAACGTTATGTCATCTTAAACAACACTTTGTCTCCTCAGTAATTGCTTCTAAGTTGTTCCAAATTGCCTCTCATTTGTCTCTGTTGCATTTCATGGCTAATCTGAGCTACAAAGCGAGCTAGCTGCTAACACAAGATGTTATGTTATTTGGGATTCAACCCCAGAACAATTAATTAGCTATTAATTAAAAACATTACCTGTACATCATTTTATGAAGTGTAAGGTACAGCATATTGTACAGCATTGGATTATTTGCAACAGAAGCACTGAATGAGTTAGCGCTAATGCTAGTAAATTCCACCAAATCCAGGAAGAATCACATTTGTACACAGTCTAAAGTAATCATGTTCCCTTTCAAAGCTACACTCGATGCTGCACTCGAAAGCGCTATGGGAAAAGGTATTCACTGACCGGTTGTTGAAGCATGTGTGTCAAACATGCCAAAAACTTGGCCCGTTCAACCTCAGTCAGGTGACGTCATCTGACCAGGTACACCTGGAGGTTATAAATAGGTCTGAACCGGAAACATCCTCAGGTATTTTGTCTTCAAGGCTGTATCATGTGTGGCGTGTGTGTCTCTAACGTTACTGCATGGCAGTTTAAAAATATATAGAAAAAGAAAGCGAAACTAATGGCTGAGCTTAGGAAGAGATGCTTACCTCCGTGCGGGAGGCTTCTCTCTGATGACTATTGTCATGCTCTTTGCTTTGAGTGTTTGGGTGAAGATCATGCTTTTGGCGGACTCGAGGGACAATGCGAGCACTGTGATCTGCTTCTGATCAAAGCGCTTCGCGCCCGGCTCGCATTCTTCAAAGAGTTGATCTGGCGGAAGCATGTGAGACGGATTTCCCCTTTTCTCTCGCGCTCTCGTCGGATCAGAAAATTCCCGCGTCCGCTTCTGAAGCGCATCTCAATGCTTCTTTTGATCGGGCGCCGGAGACTTCCTCCCTTCTCTTCAGTGAGTTCACCACCCTGGGACGCTCCTCTCGCGGCGAGCGAGAGTATGAGGAATTACTGGAGGTGGTAACCAGGGCAGTTGAATAAATACATCTCGACTGGCCTCAGGAACAGGTGAGTCCCAAACACTCAAAGTTAGACGACAGGTTTCTGTTGGGTGGTCGAGGTGAGGGACCTCAACGAAGGTCCCTCCCCTTTTTTGTTGATCTCCATGATGAGGTAACTTGTTCATGGAGTAAACCTTATTCGTCCCGCATATTTGTGCCAACGATGTCGATGTATTCGACGATCATTGATGCAAGCACGCGGGGCTACATGATGATGCCCCAGGTTGAGGAGACGCTTGCGAGCTATCTCTCTCCTGGATGCTAAGGATGCTATGGTTGCCACGGAGAGACATCTGTGGCTGAACCTCACTGGCATCAAGGACAAGGAGCGTTCGTTCCTCCTTGATGCCCCTATCTTGCCTTCTGACCTATTCGGTGACGCTGTGAACACCGTCATCAATAGGTTTCGGGAGGCGAAATGCCACAAGGAGGCGTTTCTGAGGTTTCTTCCCCGCTGTGCTCAGGACTTGGGACCGTCGGCCACCCAGTCCCGACTAGGTCTGGTTCTAATGAGGCGTGAGGCGCAGAAGGAGAGTGTGGTGAGCCGAGCACCCCCTCGTAAAGACTGGGGTACGACTCGCCGCGCTTCTCAGCCTGCCTTTAAAAGACTGGACCTGAGTAGCATGATCTCCTCAAAGAACAGGTCCTGATGCTGGTGAAATGCCAGGACCATGAGGGTGTCTCAGAAGGCCGCCGAAACTCCGCCATCATTGGTGCTCAGAAGAGTGGTCACCAACGAAGTGTTAGATGTTCGGTTTGGCTCCTGCTATGTTTTCAGGAAACCGAACATCTAAGCCCCCCATCCCCCCCAACCTAGCCTTGTGCCCCTTTCAGAGAAATTGGCAGCGTGGAAGCTACTGCCAAGTATATCTCCTTGGGCTCAGAGGATCCAACCTGGTTTGTCACTTCGCGAAACCGGAACGAGCGCATTTTTCTAATTATAGACTTTGCTGGGTATAGGGGCCATAGAACATGTTCCCCTCCCAGACACACAGTCAGGCTGCTACTGCTGGTTTTTCTTGGTCCAAAAATAATAATAAAATAGGGGGTGTGCGTCCAATTCTAGATCCTTGCGGGTGGTACCGCTATCTCAGAATATTAAAATTCAATATTTTGACGGTCAAGACGATAGTTTCTCAAATCCAATCACAAGATTGGTTTGTGACAATCGACCTGAAGAACGCATATTTTATATAGAAACATTGCACCTGCACATATATAAGGGCCGGGATGCAGCACTGTTTACTATGTGGTTCCAGGGCCCCCGTAATTCGAATTGTATTCACGACTTGCCTCAGTCTTGAGAGCTAGCGCTTCGACATCGACATGTCGCCCTAGTTCATCTTGAATCTTTACGGTTGAGACTCAACGCCAAGAAAAGCGTTGTTTCTCCCGCTCACAGGACAATGTATTTGGGGGCCGTAGGAGGTTTCAGTCTGAAAACAGGCACATTGTCTCCTGTATGTACCGAATCTATCTTTAGCATCCTAAAGAGCATCAAACTAGACCAGAAGGTGACCCTTCGTTGCTTTCAGAGAATCTAGGTCTCATGGCACGTGTATCCATGGTGATATCCTGGGCCCCCTGCATATGGGACCCTTCTGTTGTGGCTGAGAGCCAGGGGATTTCATTCAAGGGCCAATCCCCTGAGCAAACAGGATATGAGTCAGGGGCTTCGTACCCTTTCTATGTGGTTCAGACCCCAGGTTCTAACTTTGGGTCCCACTCTAGGTCTCTGTCATCACGAGATTTTAAAGACAGATGTTTTTCTTTGGGTTGGGGTGCGGTCTTGGATGGCCGTCCAGCTCAAAGGATCTGAAGAGGTCATCTTCTCGCATGGCACACTTCCTCCAGCTAAGAGGCTACCATGTCCTAGTGTGGGCAGCACAATAGAAGTCTCATATATAAATCACCATGGCAAATTGCGTCCGCGTCGCTTGAACGAGCTAGTGCAGCAGATTTTGCTTCAGGCTTAGGACAAGTTCTTGTCCCTCAAGGCGATTCACATTCCTAAGAGATCCTGGTCTCCCAGCTAAGCTAATATAAACTATTCCAAGCGCTAGGGCTTTCTCAAACAGAAGTACTTATGCCCTCAGACGGGATGATTTTGGACGTATGGCAAACCATGTAGACCCAGTCCACTGCCAGACTGTTTCAGTGCTGGAGTTCCTGCATGAGAAACTGTTCTCAGGCCTAGGACAACAGTCCCTTTAAGGGACAAAGCTATTGTGTTCAAAGGTTGGCTGAGGCCCCTTTCGAACCTCTAGAACTTGTGCCTATTATGCATCCTCACCCGAATTATCTTCCGAAAGTTCCATTTTTGATTATGCAACCAGTTGTTCTTGAAACCTTCTGTCCTCCGCCGTCTAATGCTCGGGAGCAGGAAGGATTTCACTTATTGTGTCCAGTATGTGCTCTACAGATTTACGTCCACTGCACTAGTCAGTGGCGCAAAGGGGAGCAGCTCTTTATATGTTATGCCGCAACTGGGTGTGCGGCTGCCACTAGACAATCTAGGTCACATTAAAAGTGTGAGGGGTGCTATTGCCCTAGCCTATGAGTTGCGTGGTCACACTTCAAATCTAGGAGTTAGGGCCCATTCAACTAAGGGGTTTGCAAGGTGTTCCCTTGCAGCAAGTGTTTGATGCGGTAGGCTGGTCCCCTCCACCCACTTTTCTCAGAGTTTATAGTTCGTATCCATGCTACTCCATGCTTAAGGTCTTAGAGTCATCCCACAATCAGGTCTAGACTTCTTTGATGATTGTGCGCACACGCTACACAACTCTGGGGTCCAGACACTTCCAGTGCAGCGGCGTTGGTATTCTCGTTCCCATAGCGCTTTCGAGCGCAGCATCGAGTGTAGCTTTAAAAGGCAACGTCTCGGGTTACTTTGCTGTAACCCTGTTCCCTGAAAAGCGGGAACAAGATGCTGCGCTCTAATGCCGCACTGTAGGCATGACTGGACGTCCTTTCAGACAAATTGACCTGAGGATGTTTCCGGTTCAGACCTATTTATAACCTCCAGGTGTACCTGGTCAGATGACGTCACCTGACTGAGGTTGTACGGGCCAAGTTTTTGGCGTGTTTGACACACATGCTTCAACAACTGGTCAGTGAAGACGTTTTCAAATAGCGCTCTGTAGCGCAGCATCTCGTTCCCGCTTTTCAGGAAACAGGGTTACAGCAAAGTAACCTGAGACGTTATGATAACAGATGAAACTTCATCCATTTTCACACTCTTTTGAATAAGTTGGAAAGTCCACCACAACATATTCCATGTGATAATAATTAGGAGAACATAAGATTTATTTATTTATTTATTTATTTGCTCTGAAACACACCTTGAACTGTTGCGATTGAAATCATGGTAGTCGGGTGACTGTAAGATTACATGTCTATGTAATCCTGATCAAGCAAAAGTGAATGTAACCTTTAGATGATCTGTCTCAGGGCTCTGCATTATGAAACTGGAAATGGTGTTAGTTATGACGTAGGTTTGTACATGAGTTGCTCCAACTGTAGCAGATTGTATCAGTATAGGATCAGTAGACTAGAAATAAGTCTACATTAAAGAATGAAAAAAGACTGAATCCAGGACTTTATGACTAGAGCAAACAGAGCTCAAGGTAGAGAATGGAAAAGCAGGTCTTGATAAAGAGGTTGGGGCTGGATCGAGCTGACATGTTGAGTTGAACTTAATACAGTAGTTAGTACAAATCATAGTGCATAGTGGCTTCAAAAAGTGGTTGACTCTTTTTGACACAGAATATGACTGTTAGTCCTGTATATAACAGACGAGCAGGTGGAGAGATTGAACCAATTTAGCCACTGAAGACATAAAGGAGCTTCATAATTTGGCACTGCAAGGAAAAAATACCAATTGTGACTTGAAAAGTTTATTCATGATTTAAAAGAGGATTTGCAGTTTACCTCCATTGACTCTATTGATAATAGATTTGTCACAGAGATTTGTAAGGACTAGAAAGCATCTTTGTATTTAAGCAGATTTTGAGGGACGTCATATGGTGCGCAAGACTCCTATCTGGAGTTTCTATTTCATGAAGCTCTATATCATAAATGTATCATAGAGAGGTAATGGGGCCAATCAAAAGAGAATTAGATTATGCATGAATAGGCAAGAAAAAAGATTATTTATGAAAACGATAAAGTGATAGGTGGCATGGTGGCATAGTGTTTAGCTCTGTTGCCTCGCACCTCCAGGGTCAGGGTTTCATTCATGCATCGGGTCTGTATGCATGAAGTTTGCATATTCTTCCCATGCTTGGTCGGGTTCCTCAAATTGTTCCTGGCATTCCCAAATTGTCTGTAGTATGTGTGTCCTGTGATGGATTGGCACCCTGTCCAGAGTGTACCCCACCTCGTGCCCCAAGTCTCCTGGCATATGCTCCTGGCCTCTGCGGTATTGGAGATGAATGAATGCTTGAGTGATGTCAGGAAATGACTATAAGGATATGTCACCTGTTTTTAATACTATGGATTGATATGGGAGCGAGGAGATGCATCACAAAGCATACTGTATGTGATGTAGCAAAGGAGTATTAACTTGAAAATAAGTGATCTGTAAATAAAAAAGTAAACAAAAATAAAACCATTGTCTTCTGCTGTTCATTTTTTGGTACTAATGCCTCTCTGACAGGGTTATTGCTTCAAAGTTTTCTTAGATCCTGTCCTATATGATCTACAGCATACTGTAGCATACGGATGGTTTTCTCATGTCGAATACAAAGTGTTAGGATAAATTGGTATGTAAATTGGTCATTTAAATATTGAAGCACCTGGCATTATTAACTTTTAAAAAATTACAGCAGGACACTAAGAGTGGGCCTAAGGTGATCAAACCAGCATTTGAGAGACAGACAGAATACTGTTTTGATCGCAGACTATAAAGGAACACTTAATTTTACAGTGTTACTCAAAATAGCATCTGATCCACAACTTCTTTCATAATGGTTTAGCTATATGACTAGTGTCAGGCAAGCTCATCATATACATGTTTTTTTCTTGCAGTGCAAATTTGGCATTATGTGTTAATGTGTAATTTCTGATGTGACTGTGAATATCTTACTGCCTTAGGCAAAGGATAACACTAGAATTGATTAGGGCCAGTAATCGGGTTATGGTCATTGATTCTTGGGAATTGTCTGCCTGTAAGACAAGTGTGCAGGAACTGCGTTGTCAGCAGGTGGGCGGTAATCATCAGCCAACTTCTGGCGAAATGATGCACATAGTGCTGATTCTGAGAAATACACAGACTGAGAAATGGCCCAAACTGAGGTGGTACAGGTGTTACAGCTACACTGGAGAATAGGGTGAAAATTGGAGAAGTGCGATGGTGAAATCGATGGAATAAATAAATAAATAACCCTGGAATAAATGAATTAAACATATTACCCAACACCATCATATGGTAAAAAATAGTAAAACTGCACACTAGATTAAAGTTCTAACAGTGAGACCGTGACCATTTTCTCACATGGTCATGACACAAGGCTCAGACGGAGAAGATTCACACCTGAGAGACTGGCAAATCAGAGCATATAGGAAACAAGTGGACAGTAAGAAAGCAGTCTAGAACAGGGTTTTACAAATGTTTTATAGGCAGGAAACACTCACTCACTCACTCACTCATTTATGCTGAGTTTTCCTGTGTATAGAGTTGTGTGTGCCTACACACACACTCAGTCACACACTATGACAAATCTGCCTGCATCACTGTCTGGTTTGGGAATTGTGCCATCTCGGACCGCAAGACCCTACAGCGGATAGTGAGGACAGCAGAGAAGTTCATTGGGTACTCTCTTCCCACTATTGGAGACATCTACAACACCCGCTGCATCCGCAAAGCCACCAGCATTGTGGCTGATCGGACTCACCCATCACACACACTCTTCACTCTCCTGGGTGAAAAGGTACTGAAGCATTTGGGCACTTCTTTCCACAAGCCATCCGTCAACTCAACAAAAAGGGACTGGACTCATAAACGCGCACACACACACACACACACACACACACACACACACGCACACACACACACACACACACACGCACACACACACACGCACACACACACACACACACACACACACACACACACACACACACACACACACACACAGATAAACTCAAACACCTCAAAACATTGAGACTGAACTGATAAACATCATGTGCAAACTCACTGATCAACAACCATCTAACAATTGTTTACACAAACCTGTAATCTCTCTTTTTTTCTAACAATAAATCATTACTTGTTATTTACACAAAACCATTTTTCTATCTTCACTACTACTTACAAGGAATGTTTACTGTTTACTGTTTCTCCTTCCACCACCTCAACTCATTAACTCGTTACCTCATCTCACGAAGTATTGAAATGTGTCATGTTGTCGCGTTGTCACATTGCCCCTCGTTTGCACATTTGCACGTGCAAACAAGAACGTCTCAGGTTACTTAGCTGTAACCCTGTTCCCTGATAAAGCGGGAACGAGATGCTGCGTGAAAATGCTACGGGAAAATCTCTTTGTTCTCCGGTTGTGAAGCCTGTGTATGTCAAAAACGCAGAATACTTCGGCTTATAACCTCAGTCAGCTGACGTCACCGAATAAGGTGCACCTGCAGGTTTAAAATAGGAGTGAACCGGAAACATCCTCAGGTCAATTTTGTCTGAAGGACGTCCAGGTACGCCAGCAGTGCACCATTGAACGCAGCATCTCGTTCCCGCTTTATCAGGGAACAGGGTTACAGCTAAGTAACCCGAGACATTGCCTTTCAAAAGCTACACTCGATGCTGCGTGAAAACGCTATGGGAACGAGAATACCAACGCCGCCGTACTGCAAGTGTCTGGACCCCCAGGTTGTGTAGCCTAACTCTGGGATGCTGACTCAAGGATCCGCGAGCCCGGATTAGCATTGACATCCAGACTATAAAATCTAACAAACGTGTGCGGAGAGGACCAGCCTGCATCTCACACCTGCTGCAGGAGGATGCCTCTTGCCAGAGCAATTAATGAGGCAATCCCCATGGTCGAATGAGCCCTGATTCTCAGAGGCGAAGTGTGACCACGCACCTCATAGGCTAGGGCAATAGCATCTCTCACCCAGTGTGACAGTGTCTGTCTAGTGGCGGCCGCCCCTCGGTTGCGACCCCCATGACAAATGAAAAGCTGCTCTGACTTACGCCACTGGCTAGTGCGGTGGACGTAAATCTGAAGAGCACGTACTGGACACAGTAAGTGAAGTCTTTTCTGCTCCGGAGCTGTGAAAGGCGGAGGACAGAAGGCTTCGAGAACGACTGGGTGCATGGTCGAGAATGGAACCTTCAGAAGATAGTTCGGGTGAGGATGCAGGATAGCTTTGACTAGCCCAGGGGCAAAGTCTAGGCAGGATGGGGAGACTGACAGTGCCTGCAGATCCCCAATAGCCATAAGAAAAACCATCTTAAAATACAGAAGCCTGACAGGAGCTGACTCTAGCAGTTCGAAAAGGGTGTCAGCCAGGCCTTCAAGCACAATAGCTAAGTCCCACAAAAGGACTGTCGCTCTAGTGGGCGGCCTCAACCGTTTAGCTCCACACTCTGGTTGGTCAATGGGGTGCTATCAATAAGAGGCGCAAACCCTGTTGATGGACCCTCGCCAGTACTCCTGGGAGCAGAACTATTGGTGGAAACGCATAAAGGCGTAATCTGGGCCACGTATGGGCCATCACGTCCAGACCCAGTGGAGCTGGAGTCAGAGAGTAGTAAAGGGGACATTGTGCTGCCTCTTGCGAGGCGAAGAGGTCCACCTCTGCTACATAAAATCTTTCCCAGATTTGACTGACTACTTCGGGGTGGAGTTTCCATTGCCCATGTGTCACAGCTTGTCTGGATAGCAAGTCCGCTCCTACATTCATATGCAAATATCGAATGTAAATCACCCTGAGGGACAGAAACTGTGCACAAAGCAGAACCTGGTGCATTAGTTTGTTCAAGCGTCGCGAGCGCACTCCACCCTGGCGATTTATGTACGAGACTACCGCAGTGTTATCCACCCACACTAGGACATGGTAGCCTTTCAACTGCTGGAGGAAGTGTTTCAGGGCCAGAAACAGAGCCATCATTTCGAGGCAATTGGTGTGCCATGCGAGAAGATGACCTGTCCAGCTTCCTTGTGCTGGATGGCCATCCAAGACTGCACCCCAGCCCGTGAGGGAAGCATCTGTCGTTAGCATCTTGCAACGACAAGATGGACCTAAAGTGGGACCCAAAGTCAGAATCCGTGGTCTGAACCACATAGAAAGGGTACGAAGCCGCCGGCACGTAACCCTTATTAGCCTCTGGGGATTGGCCCTTGAATGAAATCCCCTTGGTCTTAGCCACAGATGAAACGCTCTCATCTGCAGAAGGCCCAAAGGTATCACCGTGGATGCAGCTGCCATGAGGCCTAGAGATCTCTGAAAGTGATGAATAGTCACCTTCTGGCCTAGCTTGATTTCCTTCAGGGTGTTGAGAATGGATTCGACACGAGCAGGAGACAGCTGTGCCCGCATTGTGACCGAATCCCATGTGACACCTAAATATGTTGTCCTCTGAACAGGAAGGAGAATGCTCTTCGTGGCATTGAGTCTCAATCCTAAAGAATGGAGATGAGCTAGGACAACATTTCAAAGTCGAAGCGTTAGCTCTTAAGACTGAGCCAGAATCAGCCAGTCGTCTATGTAATTCAAAATACGGATGCCCTGGAGTCGTAAAGGAGCCAGGACTGCATCCATGCATTTTGTATATGTGCGGGTTGACAGAGCTAGGCCAAATGGAAGGACGCGATACTGGTAAGCTTCGCCCCCGAAAGCAAACCTCAGGAACTTCCTGTGCTGTGGCAATATTTATATATGGAAATATGCGTCCTTGAGGTCGATTGTCACAAACCAATCCTCTGGTTGGATTTGAGAAACAATAATTTTGACAGTCAACATTTTGTATCCCAATTTCCTGAGATAGCCGTTCAAGCCGCGAAGATCCAAAATCGGATGCAACCCCCCTATCTCTCTTGGAACCAAGAAGTACTGTAGTAGCCCGACTCTCTGTCTGGGAGGGGAACATGTCCTATGGCCCCTTTGCCCAGCAGAGTCTGTATTTCTTGGAACAGCAGATGTGCTCGTTCCAGTTTCACGGAAGTGGAGACCACTATCTCACGAGAGTCACGATCTCCTTCTGCACCTCACACCTAATAGGGGCCAGACCTGGTTGTGACCGGGTGGCCGATGGTCCCGACTCTTGAGCATGGTGGGGAAGAAACCTCCCAAAGGCCTGTTCGTATAATTTCGCCTCCCGAAACCTAGTGGCGACGGAATTAACGCCAAAGAGGCCGGAAGGTGAGACGGGGGCATCAAGGAGGACAGCATGATCTCTATCCTTGATGCCCGTGAGGTTCAGTCACAGATGCCTCTCCGTGGATACCATGGCAGCCATAGAACGGCCAACAGCATGGGCCGTCTGCTTGGTTGCACGGAGAGACAGATCTGTGGCAAACGCCCGCTCGTCAATAGCCCCACCGGTGCTCAGGTCCTTCAGCAGGACCTGCTGCCTGAAAAGCTTTCCCCACCAAAGCAGATGTCAATCTACATGGCTTGGAGGGGAGTGTAAGCTTTTTGAGGGAGGATGATGTCCCAGGAGAGAGATAGTCCGCAAGCGTCTCTTCTATCTGGGGCATCATCATATAACCGTGATATATGATCAACGATATTCGAATAAGTCGAAGTCGATGGCACAAAAACACGCGATGAGTATGGCTTGCTCCATGAAAGAGTTAACTCGTCATGGAGGTCACCAAAGAAGGGGAGAGAGAGACTGGAGGAGCATTGTGAGGAGGCTACTTCCATAGAAGCTAGAGAGGAAGACTCTTCCGCTCCTTCACAAGAAGCGCCGAAGCGCGCTTGAGAAGCGGAAGCTAAAACTTCCTGATCCAGAGAGCGTGAGAGAAAGGGGGAATTACGTCTCGTGTGTGTCTGCCAGATCAGCACGCGAGCCCCAGGAATGCGTTGCGGCTCACGGTTTTTCTTTAAAGAAAGCGAGCCGCGCCAAAGCACCTTAATAGGGAAAAGATCCCAATACTCACAGTCTCCCTGAAGCCCGAGGCGAGCGTGTTCTTCCCACAAGCACTCAAAACAAAATTCGTGGAGATCGCCCTCCGAAAGAGATCTAGCACACGGAGGCACGCATCTCTTCACCAACTTCGCCATATCGGTGAGTTAAAGCTGTTTCTTTTCCTTTCGTTATCCGCTTGCAAACACAAAGCGGTGCTGAAGACAAAAAGATCTAAGGATGTTTCCGGTTCATTCCTATTTATAACCTGCACGTGCACCTTATTCAGTGACGTCACCTGACTGACTGAGGTTATAAGCTGAAGTATTTGGCGTTTTTGACATACACAGGCTTCACAAACGGAGAACAAAGAGATGTTCCCATAGCGTTTTCACGCAGCATTGAGTGTAGCTTTTGAAAGGGAACATATATAGTTTTCTGTTAACTTAAAAATGTGTAATATTCTGCCCATTTACTGGAGCCCTTGACCATTTTTTGTTATTTATTTACAAACGCATGTTGTTGATGTTTTCACTGAATAAATTCATTTCAATAGTCCAGATAACAAGATTAGTAATGCTAAGAATGTAATAATAAATACATATAATACTGAATGCAGAAACCTTGGCTATGCTTCCTATGAGTTTCCCAGATCTCTGTTTGTGAATCACTGCTCTAGAGGAAAACCCAGGTGAACAAATAAGGGGCAAGTTGTAAGGGTCTGCCCATGTCATAAAGCAATGGATACTCTTCTCCTTGGAGATATGTCTGTCAAGTCGGTGGTAGGTTGCAAGCTAAACATCAGATTGTATCTGGGAAGTTGAGGCTAAAGGACCTTGTTCTAGGGCACAACAGAGGTGCCAAGAGGTGCCAAGGCTCAAACTGGGGACCTTTCTGGTCAGCAATCCAAAACCTTAGACACCAAGCTACCCCTGCTCCCAGGTGAACAAATAATCCAACTAAAATGTTCAGGAGTACTTTTACCAGTGAAAAATAAAAGTTATGTTTATTATAGTAATAATCATTTTGATTAAAATTAGCTCCCAGGAGACTTAGGGCACAAGGCGGGGTACACCCTGGATGGAGCACACACACTCTAATTCACACCCTATGGGAAATTTGGGAACACCAGTTAGCCTAATCTGCATGTATTTTCACTGTTGGAGGAAACCAGAGTACCCAGAGGAAACTCATCAAGCAGGGGGAGAACATGCAAACTCCATGCACACAGGTCAGAGGTAGGAACTGAACCTGGTCAGTAATTGAACCTGGACCCTGAAGGCGACAGTGCTAACCACTAAGCTACCGTGGCAAGAAAAATCATAAAAAAAAACATACTTACTTTATTATTATTATTATTATTATTATTATTATTATTATTATTATTATTATTACCTTCCTACAGTATGTGTGTATATATATATATATATATATAAGGAATGTGTGCGCACACATGCTAGACTCATTATGTAGCATTATATGTATGCATTGAGTTGTGGCCGCAGCTGTCAGTCTGATGATCCACTGTCAGGGTTGTGTGTCCAGAAAGGCTCGATTTGTTTTCCATGTCCTTGGGGGTTCTCACTCTTTTCCCATCTTTCTCCTTCTGCATCAGTGTGGTGCCCTTGTAGGCATGGTAACAGATGAGTTTATACGGCCAGATACAATTTCACTCTCACAGAACATCTGGGAGCATTTCTCTTTCCCCAGAGCGCTCTGCCTCTCTCTCGACCTTGGTCAATGTGTGTTTGCGTATGTCACCTGGTATGTATGTTCTGCACACATACTAACATAGTCAACAGCACATCACTAGATGGAGCTCCAGCCTCAGATCCAAACAATGTTCAGCATGTGACAGAAAATGTTGCCTTTTTGTAGTTATTAAACATTTAAAATGAATTGGATTATATTCAATTTATTTGTACAGCACTTTTAACACCAGTGCTGTCACAAACAAGGAGGACTTGGGATCTGGACCACTATTGAGATGAAACTGGAAGAAAACAAATCCCTCAGGAAGACACAAGGAAGAAATAAAAGACTTAAATGGTGAGACTCAGACCAAATGTTTCAATTAAAATGCATGCCATTCATAAGACTATATGCAATAACACTCCTTCAGATATTCCATTAAAACGTTTGATTTAGGTTTATTAAAAACCCAAAACAAATTATTTGTGATAGTGTTAACTTAGACAGCTCATTAAACATGATTTCATTGCAGCATATCCATACAGACAGGTGGGGCAGAACCTAGCCATATTTACCAAAAAAACATTTCATTATTAAACCTGCCAATTTAAGCAATTATTCAATCAGCGAGTTTTTAATTTTTCACTCATCTTCTCACAAACACACACTACAGGTAGTTTGGGAATGCCAATAAGCCTAATCTCCATGTCTTTGAACTATGGGAGGAAACCAGTCCCTGGAGGAAACCCATCAAGCACGGGGAGAACATGCACACAGGGGAAACTCCATGTACACAGACCCGTGGCAGGAATCAAACCCTTTACCTGGAGGCGCAAGGCTATGAACCACTACACCAGTGTTCCACCCAATCAACCAATCATGTGGCAGAAATGCAGGGCAGGAGATACAGGTGATATTGTACAATCATGGAGATACAGGCGATATTGTTAATGTTGCTTTTCTAAGATCTTTACACTTTCTACACAGACAAAACCAAAAAACACAATAAAAATTAAATAAAACCGAATAAAATAAAGTAAAATAAAAAGCAATATGCAGAAACACCTTGTTCATGGGAGAGGTCTGGGGAGAATAGCCAGACTGGTTTTAGTTGACATGAGGGGTAAGGTAACTTAAATAAATCACTCTATATGACTGTGGTGAGGAGAAAAGACCATAAGGGGCTCCTTTCCTGTCATTCAGAATTTTAAGCTATATTGGGCACAAACATTCGAATTTGATGCGATTTCAATCTTTCTAACTCTCCAGTTTCACCGAATACTCTTAAATGAATCTTACCTGCTAAGGTGCATATTAAAACAATCTTAAACTGCTCTAAATCTGAACACGGTGCGGGTGGAGGATCGCATGCTGTTGACCCCTCACTGCCTTTTATGAAGTTACTCTGAAGCTTTACTTAATAATATCCTTTAGTCTGTAAATCAAGTGTTATAACCTTGCAACTTAACTGTGTTTGAGGTTATATCATTATTAAAGCTATTCGGAGCCACTAAAATTGATGGTCACAAGCTGATGCTGCATGACTTCTTTAATTCCATCTTAACACTGAGAGCACTAACAGCTTTTTACGAGATTTAA
The DNA here is from genome assembly GCA_011419295.1 of Clarias macrocephalus. NCBI lineage: Eukaryota > Metazoa > Chordata > Actinopteri > Siluriformes > Clariidae > Clarias > Clarias macrocephalus. The sequence goes on along the minus strand of JAAGKR010002528.1, from coordinate 61,482 downwards.
ATGAAATGATTACTAACTGCTGATTCATGCACAAACAATATATATAATATGGTATATCTCTGGTGTGCGCAAATTGAAACAATGCTGTTTCAAATAATATGAAATGGAACAGCAAGGATTTTTAACACTGCATATTCTCCTAAGGATCTGAGTGTTCCATCATGCTTGTTGAACGAGTGACACAGATTTGGCTTTAGGGACTGTACATTTGTCATCCTGGAATGTGGAGTGTCAGTGTTGTGTTTTGGTTGGACAGGACACATAAAATGGCAAACTCGTAGTTACACTTAACTTTATTATGAAATATCTGTGAAAGAAGTTAGTACCTGTCAGAATTTACATTATACGTAGCTGGTAGAGTATACACATCTGTCCTGCATGATCTTCTATTATTACTGTTTAACATCTGTATCCAGTAGATGAGGTTTGGTCATGGTGTGGAAATTGAACCCTTCTGGCCTTCTGCATGACAGATAAGCTACCTACAGTACCACTGAGCCACCAATGCCCACATTACTGTCAGTGATGGTGTTATAGACAATTAATCAACACTATCTGACCAATCAGAATCGAGAATCAAACAGCCCTGTGGTATATCGAAGCAAGGGCAACACAGTACAGTTCTATATTTAACACAAATTAATAAGCTTTCCTGATCATAACCCATTCTTCGGACGTGATTAATGATGACTGTTTATTTCAATCATTTGTTTCATATTCAGCTTATATTTATCTCTAATCGGCATTTACTGATTACTCTACATGGTTAGATTGCTGATGTAAAGGAATACGGTAAGTGAAATGAAGAGATGTCAGCAAACTAAATTCCACTGAGCCACAATTTAAAGTGGTTATGGAATACATTAATTTCACCCACTATGATTTACTGCTGACACGCTCATGTATCTTAATGCACTAGCAGTTATGCATAAGGAGAGATGGTTTTTCCCCCAACGGTGCGATGAGCAGTACATACCCTCATATTGTGGCTCAGATCCATTAGACTAATCTCCTGCTGTAATTGGCTGGTTCTGGCACTCTTCGAGCAGGCTTATGCAACCTGGCCCAGCAGCGCACTCTTGTTAATGTTTAAGCAGTCATTTGGGTAACGGGTGCAATTTCAGCCAACAACAGACCTTGCAACTTAACACAAGCCATTCACAGGAAAGCAGCCTCTATGACCTAATCCAGCACGGCTATATGCCATCCTTCACTTCCCCGGGGACTGTGGCCAATCAACAACCTAGAGAGAGAGAGAGAGAGTGAGAGAGAGAGAGAGAGAGAGAGAGAGTGTGCTTTAACATACATATACATAATGTACTGCTGATGATCACAGCAATGTAAGGATTATAAGATTGTATTCCATAACAAAACCATGGGTATTAACGTGGATTTGCCCTCATTGTGGCTCTTCCATTCTTCTGGTAAGGCTTTCTATAAGATATGGATGGAGTTCTTTGGGACTGAAATCAGGGATCTGTGCAGTTCCTCCAGACCAACCTCGTCAAATCATGTTTTGATGGACTTTGAGGGTCACTTTGGAAGAATAAACTGTTTTCCCCAAACTCTGGGCAGTAAGCTGGATGCATACAATTGTCCAGAATGGCTTTGTGTGCTGTAAAATTGACATACCCCTGAAAAACAATGCCAGATCATTATTCCTCCTTCACCAAGCTTTTCTCTTGGCAGTGTGTGTTTCAGTTGGTAGAGTTTTCCTGGCATCCACAAACCCATTTTTCATTCATCAAGCTGGACTATAGTGGAGTGATTCATCACTCCAGAGCTCACGTTTCCCCTGTGCCATCGTCCTGTGACGACACGCTTTACACTACTTCAGCCCACACTTGGCATTACGCATAGTGATCTTAGGCTTTCGTGCAGCTGCTTGTGAACCTTTTCATGAAGTTCTCATTTGATGTTTCGAGAGGTATGTCGGTACTTTGAATGATGCACCATTGCACAGGCAATTTTTACATGCTACGTGCTGCAGCACTCTGTTCTAGCAGATCGGTTGTGTGAGTTTGCATGGTGGTTGTTGCTGTTGTTTCTCCTAGGTGCTTCCATTTTGCAACAACAGCCCTTACAGGTGATGCAGCCATCTAGCTATGCAGAAATTGAATCTCACTTGGAGAAAATGTGACATTCAGTTACATCCTTTTGAAAAAAAAAAGTTTTTTTTATAGATATAACAAAGTGACTATATATATCGTATAGGCGTCTTCCAAATGGTTGAGATGTTACTTTGTGATTTAATTTTCAATACATAAAAAAAAAGTCACATTGACTCAACGAATGGTTGAGAGTCAAAACAAATATTTTTGGACATTATTTCCACAACACTGAAAAGACATAGTATTGAAAAACACGCCAACACCTAGGGAATTCTTTTGGCATAACAAACCTCAACCGAATGGTAGAGATGGCTTAAGCACATTTAACACATTTTCCGAATATGATATAGTGAATCTAAATGTGCTCTACCAAAATGTTGAGAAGAACCATAAAGACTTAAAGTCGCTGAACTCCTCAGTGTGACACATTCTCCTAGTCGAGACCAAATATGAACTCAAGTGATTTAGCTGATGCTGAGGAACTGTCAGAGCACAAATTCACTGTTTTTTTTGTTTTGTTTGAGCATTTAAAAGTGTTTTTACCCCTAATGAATATAACCAGTGGGTGAAACATGCTAGATCTACAGTGCACATTTTAAATCATTATCATAAAGTATAACAAAGTGGCAAAAGGTTCATGGGATTTTCAATGTAATCATTAACCAAAACAAGGATCCAAGTTGCAATCTGCCCTTGGAGAAATGTTTTGCACATTTTCTTTCCTTCTTTTTGTTTCTCTCCCTCTTTTTCTCTCTCTTTCTCTCTGCAAAGTAAATGACTGCCAGCACCTATTATCTTTAGCCGCTTGCCCTTCAAGTAGTGTAATAACAGAATCTATTTGCTTTGTTGCATTTCCATCTTTATGGAAATGGCTATAATATTAACGTTCGTTCCTCATAGTGTGGTGTTTCGAATAATACAGAGGCCAGCCCTTGTGGTTTCAAATGTCACACCAAATAACCCGTTTTTTTCCGCTGCTGCTCTTTCACTTTCTTTCCGTCCGTCTTAAAGCCTGTTTGATTGCTTATCAGCGGCGTGTCTCATTGGTATGAGACACAGGGATAGAGGAGAAAAGGAGGGCTTTGCTTTTTCAAGGATGTGCTTTTTTCTTCCTACGTCCCCTACATTATTCATCAGGAGCAGCTGGGAGTTAGAGGAAAAAGATCTGTGCGCTCTCTTTAGATGCTCTCCCCAAAACCTGCTGATGACACTTCTGACACAATGACACCACTTCACACACACAGGTCAGGACTGAGTCAAGTACAGTCTCCTTTCATCAACTATGTTAAAAGAAGCATAACATTTGTAACTTTAATTAGAAATGCTCTCCAACTTAATCGATTTGATCGTTAACAGATACAGAACAATCAAGAACTGATATTTATCTGAGTAGGTTAATTTTTCCCCCCCATCAACCACAAGTTATGTCTGGCATTGAGTATCTTTACGCAACCGGATTGATCTAATTACTTTTTAACCCGTTCTGATTTACTATAACCATCGTTTCCTGGAAAGACCTGGATGCTGCTGAGCAAATGTGTGTTGAAACACTTTATCATTTGTCATTTAGCCACCGGGGAGAACGAAGTCTTACACCTGCTTCCTCTGAGACACATGAAGCCAGCGGACCACATCTTTACAAATTGCTGGCCGTGCTGTGACACATGGTGGCATAACACACTTAGAGGACATAACTATCTGCACTCTTCGGCATACATGAGCTCACAGGTACTCTCGATTTGCTATGATTGACAGGGAGGCCGAGTGTGCCCTCCATCACATTTACAATGGCCAGCCACTGCACAAAGACTTCCAATTTCTTCTTAGAATGGCTCCTGCATTTCTGCTCCTTTCACTATTATCACAATTGGGGTATTTCACATCTGTGATAGGACAAGCCATATAATTTTGCCCAGGTTCTGCTTGTGCCACCGGGGCGGCTCTGGCCCTTCGAGTCATGACTCCACAAGACATCAGGAAGTGTGCTGTGGTGTCCAACACCAGGATGTTGGCAGAAGATCCTTTGGGTGCTATGGACTGCAGGGTTGGGCCTCTGTGAATCCAATCAAGCATCCATGGATCGATCCACAGAGGTCCTACCCCAGCAACCCTCAGCACCCAAAGGATCCTCTGGCCACATCCTGGTGTCGGAAACCACAGCACACTTCCAGATGTCTTGTGTTCTCACGACTCAAAGAGGCAGAGCTTCCAAGGATCAACAACTTTTTGAAATATTGGCCTGCTAAGCCCCTTTTTGGAAAAATTAGCTCTTCTGTGGTATCGGACTGGATGAGGTGACATACAGTAGATGAGCATTGGGTACACATGATCCTCTCACCAGTTTACTGGTATGTAATTGCTAATCGGCTTAATTCAATTCACCTGTTGGTGTTATAGTTGTGGCTGAATAAAGTAAAGAACAAGCTGCTGTTTCACTGTACTTAACAAAGACTGCCAAAAAATACACTGTTGTGGGATTTGCACTCATTATCTCCCATAAAAGGGTGACCGCTTTGCTATTAAACCACCCGAAAGTCAACAATATTTCCTTTAAACACATTTGCACTTGGTTTTGGGTTTTAAAAAACAAACAAACAAACAAACAAACAAACAAACAAACAAACAAAAACACTTGCTCTATTCATGTAAAAACATGTTTTCTAGTTTTTTATTTTTTTTGGTTATACTGAAGCATTAGGTCATAGTACACAAAGCATGTAATCCTGATCAAGCAGTATAATACTAATATAGTCCAGGCAAAAAGCACATTACAATAAGCAATAAGCAATGTGCACCGAGCAACGACTATTCCCCCAAGGCTACAGCCGTCTTCAGCAAGCTTTCCCTGAACAGGTGTGAAGAGTACACAATGTGCACTGCAAATGATCCAATTCACTTACTCTGAATGAAAAGCAGAGCGCACAGAAAGCCCTTCAGAAAGGAAGAGGTGCCTTTTCTACATAATCTATCAAAGGAGAAGATGCGTTTGATAGAAGTTTTTGATTCTGGTTCTTGTCCTCTCGCATCTGAGCGACCGTGTAATAATGAGAGAGACATGAGACATGGAGAGACAGTTGTGGGCATCAGTGTTATCCTGATTAAGGGAATATTCCCGCTTGCTTCGACACGCGAGCTGAGAAAAGAAGAGAACTCATCAGTTCGAGAACTCAATGATAGTGGAAATCTGAAAGGGCAGTTGTTAGAGTAAAGGAGAAAAAAACCCATCATGACCCACTGTTACGGAAGAATAATCAGCAAAAGGGTGGTGTGAGGTCGGGTACGACTGTGAAGGTCATTTGAAGTGTTTTATTCCTCACATACCATGAATTTCTCAGCTATGAATTTTTTTTGTTTAAAAAATAGAGATCATTTTCATCTGTTCATCGGTTACAGTTAATGGCGTGGAGAGTTCGTTTTTGCGCAATTTTTTACAGCATTCTTGAATGGCATCAGTATTTTAATCACACCTCTGATTGAGAAGAGAGACACAAGAGAAAGATGCAAAATGTCCCTATTTATGTAGTAGTATTAGATATAATCTAAATATGAATTCATTACAATTAAAAACATAAAACGTGGCGGTACAGTGCAGTAGTGGTTAACACTGTCGCTTTGCACCTCCAAGGTCTAGGTTCGATTCCCATCTTTGTGTGCATGGAGTTTGCATGTTCTCCCCCTGCTTGGTGGGTTTCCTCCCAAATACCTGCAAATTAGGCTAATTGGTGTTCCCAATGTGCCCGTAGTGTGTTTATGTGTGTGTGTGCCCTGTGACAATATTTTTGTCACGATGTCAATTTTTTACTGCTGCTCTTCCCACTACCTCAACTCATACCTCATCACTTAAAAAAAAAGTACTGTAACGTGTTACATTGTTGTGTTTGTCATGTAGCTCTCTGTTTGCACATTTGCACGTGCACTTTGTTGTCTATTGTGTATTTTTTTGTATAGAAATTGATCGTTTTTTAGGTTAACTTAAAAATGTAAAAATATAAAAATGTAAATCTGTCATATCTATAGCCAGTCAGCTAATTAGATCTCTTAGTCAGCTAGCTGGTTCCAGTAAAGTGTGTTGTTAATTTATGTCATTGCATGTATGTAGCACCTTGGTCCTGGAGGAACGCTGTTTCGTTTCACTGAGTACTGAACTGTTGAAATGGTTGAAATGACAATAAAAGCCGACTTGACTTGACTTGACTTGACTTGACTATTGATTTGACTTGACGGATTGGCACCATGTACAGAGTGCACCCTGTCTCATGCTCTAAGTCTCCTAGGATAGGCTCCAGGCCCCGGTGACCCTGAATACAGGATAAAGCGGTCCAGACGATGAGTGAGAGAATATAAAAGGTTTTAAATATTTATTAATTCATTGTAAATGACCTCTTACAGTATGTGGTCACTGTAGCCTCAAACATCCACCCTCGGGTCTTTGTGCATGGAGTTTGCATGTTTTTCCTATGCTTGGTGGATTTCCTTTGGGGACTCTATATTTATATTTATATTGGTTTCCTCCAACAGTCCAAAGACATGCAGATTAGGCTAATTGGCATTCATAAGATCAGTGATGGATTGGCACCCTGTACAGAATAAGCAGTATAGAAGAGGAACGAATGGCTAAGCTGCAGTACCTCCATGGCCCAACAGCCCACAACCAACACTCTAAAAACACTGTTTTATGGGCCTTGCTCAACTTTGCGTGTTCTCTCCATCCTTTATGGGTTTTCTCCGGTTCTCCCACATTTCAATAACATGCAGATTAGGCTATAATTGGCATTTTCAAATTCCCCATTGTGTGTGTGTGTGTGTGTGTGTGTGTGTGTGTGTGTGTGTGTGTGTGTGTGTGTGTGTGTGTGCCTTTTGCCCCGAGTCCCCTGGGATAAACAGTAATTCCCCCACTACCATGTTTCTTTTTTTGAAAGTAATAATAGAAAAAAAATACAGAAACTCTATGTTGTCAATCATAAATACTCTCATCTTGCCTGGAGCCTATCCTGGGGCAGGAGGCGGGTACACCCTCGATGGGGTACCAACCCATCGCAGGCCACACACACATACTCACATGCTTATTCACAGACTGCAGGCAATTTGGGAATGCCTATTAGCCTAATCTGATTGTTTTTGGACTGTGGGAGGAAACCAGAGTACCCAGAGGAAACCCACCAAGCAAGGGGAGAACATGCAAACTCCATACACACATACCCTGAGGCAGGAATCAAAGTGGATAGAGTATCTATCTATCTATCTATCTATCTATCTATCTATCTATCTATCTATCTATCTATCTATGCTATGCTATAAGGTTGTGGGAATCATTTAGCCCTAGACTCGTAGAAAGCCTGGTTTCATTTCTTCCCGTCTCGCTCAATAAAGGCAATCACCCTCTCTTTCATCTCACTCTCCTCACCTTGTCAGTCCTCATTTACTCCACCTCTCTCATTCCTCTTCTCTTTTCTCCCCCTCCATCCTGAGAGACTGAATGCCCTTAACACTTTAAGGAAATGAGAGCACTTCTGTACACATTAGCCCAGTGACAGGCCTGGCATCGTGGGGTCACGGGATCTCGTTTCTCGCTTCCGTAGGTCACTATGCTGTTGGAGGTAAACACATGCATACACATGCATACACACACACACACACACACATACACATACACATACACACACACACACACACACACACACACACACACACCCGCACATGTGTGTGTGTGTGTGTTTGTGGAAACATCTTGACTTTTTCCTTATGGCAGAACACGACCATGTGTGTCTGTGTTTCTTTCTCCTGAGAATACAAGTGAAAGACACACACTGACAAGAGAGGAATGGTTCTGAGCTTGTGCTTGCTTGCTTGCTTGCTTGTGTGTGGACTAATATTTCCCAGCAGCCCAGGCAAGCTATTGTCACTTAATCCCAGATGCACTGTGGTACCGTGTTTACCTTCTCTGTCAGAAAACCTTCATTATAAAGGAGTGAGCTTAGGCATGGGTGTTTCTCTTTGCCTGCATGTTGTGATACTCTTGAGGTTTAGGGAGTTTATTGGTAAGCGATCGCATGCCCTTGAGAATACCACTGTGCGTATGTGTGTGTGTGTGTGTAACTGTGATGATAAGGGAATCCACAGCAGTGGGTGTAATTCTACTGTAAAGCACTCTTGATTGCAGTTTGATCTGACTCAGTATGGTGTTTTTATTCATGCTGCCAGCAATATTCAGAGGCACACACACACACACACACTCTCACACACACGTACACACTCACACATACACGCTGCAACCTGGGAAGACGGATTGAGGTTTTCCCTCCACAATTGGCAAACACCAGCAGTTCCACTCGATCTGTGATTCACACCTTTAAGTTGTTCATCTCAGAAGTGTCACAGCGAGAGAAGTTGATACACAACAGCGACGGACTAGACACACTATAGTTTGTAGGCTTTTCCTGGAACACGTTGTGCTGAAATGCTTCTGTTACCCTCTGTGTGAGAACTCCTGTTTGAAATTATAATTCAGATAAACGGGGGCGAAGCATGGGTGTGGCTAGACCGCTTTCATTGTCGCACGTGTCCAAGTAATAAAAGTAATCCTCTGCCGAATATAGGAGCTTGTTAAAACCGGAACCTTTTTTTTTACTGAACAATTACACTTAGGCCCGTTATTACTCTGGCGTACTCCAGTATAAATCGTTCACGTTTTAACAAGCTCCTGTGTTTGGCAGTGGATTAATTTAGTTCGATAATAACGGAAAGGAAGGGATCTTATTTCCTAATCCACAATGTGATAAAGCAGTTTAGTACAAGCTAAAACACACTTCAGATCTGGGGTGCGTACGCCATGTGCATGGCGCAGCTGGTGACCTGCAGCACTCGCATGGCAAACAAAAAACAAGAACATGGCACGACTAAAATACATTCACTCATTCAGTCATTGTCTCTCTCTCTCACTCACTCACTCACTCACTCACTCACTCACTCACTCACTCATCATCTATACCGCTTAATCCTGTATTCAGGGTCACAGGGAGCCTGGAGCCTATCCCAGGAGACTTAGGGCACATGGCAGGGTACATCCTGGATAGGGTGCCAATCCATCGCAGGGCACAGTCATTGTCTATACCACTTTATCCTGTATACAGGGTTGCAGGGGGCCTGGAGACTATTCCGTGCTTGGTGGGTTTCCTCTGGTTTCTTCCTACAGTCCAAAGGAAAGCAGATTAGGATAATTGGCGTTCTCAAAATGTGTGTGTACCCTGCAATGGATTGGCACCCCATCCAGGGTGTACCCCATGTACAATACAAGACAGGTAATTTGGGAACACCAATTAGCCTAATCTGCATGTCTTTAGACTGTGGGAAGAAACCAGAGGAAACCCACCAAGCACAGGGAGAACATGCTAACTTCATGCACACATACCCAGAGGCAAGAATCAAACCTGCACCATGGAGGTGCAGAGCAACAGTGCTAAGCACTAAGCCACCATTTTAATAATATAGATGATGTTATTTTGACTGAAGAACCTACCGCAGATGAACACCAGAAAATTCTTCATATGAGACAGAAACTGGAAAGCAGGAAGCGAGAGAAGTAAGACCCGGCTGTAGGTGGTGATAAAAATGTATATGAAAATCCCAGGAGACCAGCAATTTCTGAAATACTCAAACCAGCCTATCTGGAACCAATAACATAAATAATGTCATGAATTAAGTTACAAGGATCAGACTTTTCCCCTAGTCTGATGTTTGATGTGAAAATTATACCTCATGATTGGCTGATTGAATAAATGAAATGAACAGCATAAATGTGCAGGTTCTCCTATTGAAATAGAAATAGCACTATGGCCTTGCACGTCTACTGTAGGACTGAGGGTTCGAATACCACCTCATATCTGTGTACGTGGTGTTTGCCTGTTCCCTCCATGCTGTGTGGGTTTCCTCTGGGCACTCGATTTTATCTCCCACAGGCAAGTCCAAAGGGTAGCCTTAGTGGTTAAGGCATTGGGCTAATGATTGGAAGGTCCCGGGGTTCAATCCCCCGCACCACCAAGTTGCCAATGTTGGGCCACTGAGCAAGGCCTTTAACTTGCTTAGATCTACCGTATAATTAGATAAAATATAAGTTGCTCTGGATAAGATCCTCCAAATTTCTCATATTGTGTTGATTGGCACCATGGCCAGGGTGTGTCCAAGGTCTCTTCGTCGTGATGAAAGCATTGGCTATAACAACGCAAAAAACAGATATAAAGAACATATAAAAGTAGGTTTGCTTGAGGTCATCACTATCGCTTGGCACCTCCAGGATTGAGGGTTTGCATCTTGACTCCGGTCCTTTGGTTTTCCTACAGGTACCCAGTCCAAAGTCATGCACAGTAAACTGACTGATGTTTCCAAAAATTCCCTTAGTGTATAACTGGGAGTATGAGTGTATGCATGTGCTTGTGCTCTGGCATCCCATCCAAGGTATACATGCCTTGTATTTAGAAAGATGCACCTTTTTTTCAGTTTAAAATTTTATATTGATGCTTTTAATGATTGGTTTCCTGTTTACCACCACTATTGATGGTCTAGTTTTTAGTGTGTCTCTTTGTCGAGCATTTTCTTGTGCATATCATTTGTTGATGTGTGATTCACAGTTTAGCTCATAGCCGTGTATGTTTTTGCCTCGTCTCACAGTAAGTGCCAAAGATTACTGCTTTTATAGCCATTACAGTTTATTTGTGGCTCACTAAAAGAAAGACCTGCACTTGCATCCGCCTCCGTCTTTATACCTGACACAGGGTTATGGTTTTAGCATAGAATTAGCAAGTACACACAATGCCATTAACTATAGTGTTCATGCTAATAACAAGAGGACATTAAGTAATGTACACAATTAAAATAAATTTTTTTTCCCTCAGCGGTCATGAGTGACTCATTCAGGTATGAGATACAAAATAGATTCAGATATTAATGCAAAGATTTTATTCATTATTCATGACTGTGTAAATGTCTTTGGCTACGTCTTTTGTTAAAATACAAATTTTTGTTTCTCTAGTGAATTCACAGAATTATTATTATTATTATTATTATTATTATTATTATAACAAACAACAAAAATAATAATTTAGCTGAACAGATTTTTTTTTGTCCGAAAAGAAAATTAAATTTGACAAGGAAAACAGGCTCTTAGAAATCTCTGCTAAACCTGAAGCAAGTGTGACAAAGTCTCTAAGACTTTCTAAGCATTCTGCAAGATTTTCTTATAAAATTGTAAGAATGTGTACCTAGGACTACTGATGCAACTGTTTTATAACTATATGCTGTAAAAGATTTTTTTTCTTCACATTTTCATTAAAGTTATTTAACTGGAACATGCAAATAAGTAGTTCTGAAGGACTTTCATTGTGTCTAACATCATTTCCATTTATATTACTATATATACATATTCATAAATGTAATTGGACACAAACCGCATCTCTGTCATTAAGGAAAATATCTAGAGCATGCAGGTCTAATCCACACGTGCACATGTATTTTATTATTATTATTTTTTATATAAAGAGGCTTGAGATCACTGAAAATTCACTTTTTGGAAAACTCTGCGCAGGGTGAAGATATTCAGAATTATTGATACGATTATGTTTTCAGTAAGGAGACGATTATTTAAAATTTATGGAAGGAGTCTACTGCTGATTTCAACTCGAGGTTGCAATGTGTTATAAATTCCTACTTGCCAAATTCATCACCATAAGTTGTTTTCCCCAAGTTTTCCAGCTTCACCCTTGGACGAAAAATATGTTTATTATTCAAGTACAGTATTTGCTATAGATCTATCAACATACGGACAAATTAATTTGTTAAATCTATAATGTTGACCATGTCGTGAGGCGAAAAATATTCAGCACTCATTATAGTTACCTAGCTGGCTTGGCAAATATTGAGTCTAAATTGATGGCAGCCCCACCTGTGAACTACTGATAAGTGAACGACTTACTTATGATGCAAGTGAAATGCAGTAAGTTTTCCAGGAAAGAGCAATTTTCTATAGGAATTCTTGTTTATCAAAATATTATGGTGATGCTAGTGCGACAGTGTTACGGATGTACAGTAGAGACAATGGTATTAGGTTACGTTTTTGAAAGCTAGTATTATAAATAAAATAATAAAATAACAATGATGGCATAGCACTGAAAGAATGCTTTGAAAAGAGTTGCAAAAAACTACATTACGGCAAGATTAATACAGTAATAAATTGTTCTCTGTTCAAACACTATTATATTAGAGTAATTTGGGAGCTAAGATGCTAAGATCTCACTGTAATATTTAGAAAAGAAAATGAAACAGAAAAGGTAACATTACAAAACTAAGAGATGTGTGACCATCAGATACACTCACAGTGTGTGGGAAGCTGTTGCATCCATCCCAATCCCCCATCACTACTCTAAACCCTGCTAGAACCTTAAGGGATCAAGGATGTGGTCAGTCGTTGTGGGAATGAATGTTGATCGCCATAAATGCTCCGTTTACAGTAAAATGTAACATTTCATTGTTTAAAGGTTGTATTTGCAAAGCTGTTTTTGGGTGGTTCATTCAACATTATCTCAACCTCGTTTTATTAAAAGGCACCTGACATTCTTACACTGCACTGCTCATGCTAGGTTGTTTCTCATTCAGCTGCTACCTGAATTAATGGCTGGATAAATTTCACTTGTCTGGATGTAGAGGAGTTATTTTGTGGTGCTTGTTATTTGACGAAGTAATATACGTTTGTTTATTAGGATTGGCAGTAGGTTCCCTGGTGGACCTGTGACTAGCATTTGGCGCGCTTTCTGTCATGGCCTGGGTTCGATTTTCTGTCAAGGAGCTGGTTAGTTACTGACAGAAAAAAAAAGAAAGAATCTGACCGGGATGTGGTTCAGTGGGTAAATCTGAATAAATGCTATTGAGTCATATTTTACGACATTCGTTCAACATCATTACAACGTCATGTAGTGAACGTTGGTCTGATGCCAATTCAACAAAACAAAAGCAACATAAATTGTAGTATTTGACACACTCCCTTATCCAGAGTGACATTTTTATTGCATTATACGTATATATGTGACAACTTGGTGGTTGTGGGGTTTAACCTTAGACCTTCCAAACAGTAGTCCAATGCTACACCTTCCCTAACCACCTTAATTTGTATAGTATTCCAAGTAAGTACTGTAGGTTGTTAAATCAGCCATACTATAATGCTTTGATGACCAAAAATCCCAGCTGGGTAACTGGAAATGAACAAATGAAAAGTATTCTGAAATTGAATTACTGTTAATTGCTTTGATATATGATTCTGTTTTAGAAAAATAAATCACAGTAACAGTAATCATGCTAGATCTACCACTGAGAACAACAGCATGATTAGCTGTCCTAAGCTGGCAAAGCGGCTTAGTGGTTGGCACTGTTGCCTTGCACCTCCAGGGTTCAGGTTCAATACACGCCTCGGGTCTGCGTGCATGGAGTTTGCATGTTCGTCCCGTGCTTGGTGGGTTTCCTCTCAACGGTCAACGGCAGGCAGATTAGGCTCCCATTGAATGAGTGTGAATCCTGTGATGGATTGGCACCCTGTCCAGGGTGTACCTCACCTTATGCCCTAAGTCCCCTGGGATAGGACCTGATACACACATGGTATTTTTTTTCTTGAGTCTAAAGAAAAAAAAAGTCATATAAGAAATTGTCCTGGAACGATTTCAAATTCAGTCCTCTGCATCAAGGTGCTCTGAAAGTCTGTTGAGTGAAGTTACATCATCTGAACTTTTATTAGTAATCTTTTTATAGCTGTTGTTGTAGTGTACTGTGTGTACTCTGTTGCATATAAGTATGTAATTAGAGACTTCTCTGGTGTGCTGTCTTTGGTGACGCGGAGCAGTTTGGTTTGGGGACGTGCTTATGCTTACAGCTGAGGTCGTGAAGCAGATGGCTGTCCTCGTATCCTCAGGCCTGTCAGCAGAGTGAAGGGAGACGAACTTGGCAATGGGGTGCAGCCTGTGGAGAGTCTAACGTCTCCCAGGACGGTGCCGCGTTCATGACATTTGGGTAGGACACATCCTCCTTCCCTCCATCCCTCTGCCATATTCGCCCTCACTCTCACATCATCATACATATTTCATTCCTTTTATGTTACATCATTTGGAGTGAAATATTACTAAACAAGACCTGGACCTCCTACCAGATGCTTATTATTCAAAGTGGACGTGGATCAGTTTCTCTTTCACGCACACACATACTCTCAAGAACTTCAACACACTTCTACATGCTGGCGTGATGGTGATAGACATGGGAGTGTTTTCACCTTTCACTGGGAGCTCGATCCATTTCTGTTGAGTGTGATTTTCAACTTTGGGAGCCTCAGAAAACTCATCTCTCAGACCCAGAAAACAGCATTCGGTGCCGGTATCTTTCTCTGATGCCAGGAGCTGGATTGGTTGAAATGATGATGCTAAATGTCACATCTAAAAGTCATGTGTAATACCCTTATACTGCACTGTGCAAAAGCCTTGACACCCCCCCCCCCCCACACACACACTTCTTTATAATTAGCTTCCAAAGAGCCAGACCTTCTTATCTCCAGGCTTCCTGAAGGACTATTTTGGCTCTCATTTTTACCACATTTTATACTACAGACCAGTAATGTCCTTTGTTTGTTAAGCCACACAGTGTCCTATGATTCATTCAAGCATAAAAGCCATCTAGATGATTAGTATACTGGTGATGCTGAATGTTGAGTGGTTGGAACAGATGAGAGGGGAAATGAGGTTGCTGCTGAGGTTGTTACATGAACAACCAATTTTTGAATGGTATTTTTAGGCACTTTACAGCCTGTCGCAGTAAGAGATTTTTTTTTTCTATTTATTTACTTTAATCTATATATTCATTCATTCATTCATTCATTCATTTATCTTCTATACCTCATATCCTGTGTCATGGGTCATGGAGGCCTGGAGCCTATGCTCCAGGAGCCTCGGAGGGTAGACCTTGGGTTTCAATCCATTGCAAGGCACTTACACACATTATGGGAAATCTGGAAACACCAATTAACCTAATCTGCAAGCTGCAGACTGTGTGAGAAAACTGAGAACACAGAGGAAACCCATCAAGAATGGAGAGATCAGACCTTACACCACTCAAGTGTAAGGCCACAATACTAACCACTATACCACCATGCCACCTTTAATCTACATAATTGAATTTAATGTTATGTGAATAAATGAGGGTTGTGGCTCAAGACATTTTTTTACATACTGTACATGTACAGGTGTTAAAGTTCAATTTTCATTATTCAGTCTACTGTTATTTTCTTTATCCATGCAGCTAAATACTGTGTAATTTCTGTTTGTACAAGTAGATAATGATGCCTGTGTGGTAAGAAACTGGTGTGTGTGTGTGTGTGTGTGTGTGTGTGTGTGTGTGTGTGTGTGTGTGTGTGTGTGTGTGTGTGTGTGTGTGAAAGAGTGAGTGAAATACTTACAGTCATCTGCTTCCTATTTCAGCCACTTTACCAGCCAAGGCAGAACAATTCAGCCTGGAGGCTGTGTGTGTTCACAAATGTCCATCTATATATGAAAAGTTAAAGAGGAAGGCTGTCATGAGATAAGAGCCAAGTGACGACAAGCCTGCTTCAACACAGGGCCTCCACACACACACACACACACACACACACACACACACACACACACACACACACACACACACACACACACACACACACTCTGAATGAGCAGGTATTGTTTTCTGGTCTAGCTGAAAGCTGATCCTGTTACTTCTATCGTGCCCTGATGACCTGATCTGGGAGCAGCAGAAAACACAACCCTTGTATGCTTCAACTATAAACATCTGTTCCCAGATCAGTGGAGGAGGCTGGACTGTCTTTATCAGATTGGCTCCTCAACAGGTGAATGCCTCATTCTCTCTCTCTCTCTCTCTCTCTCTCTCTCTCTCTCTCTCTCTCTCTCTCTCTCTCTCTGTCTCACTTACACACTCTTCTGTCTCTGTCTGCTCCAGACAGGCTATGGGAGCTAGTTTGTTTGTACCCAAGTAATTTTTAACCCGGGTTTGGGGGCAGGATCGGCCCGTAGATCTCACGTTTGGAATTTTATTTCATTTAAGCTCAGACAGATTGATATTTGGAATTACATTTCTCCGCTTTCTACACAAGGTAATACCTCGTATCTGATCCCAGATCTTTCTTTCTGCTTAATTCTTATTATACATTATACACTCTACTGAGATGTCTTTATTAGAGAATGTTGAATGTTCTGGTCATGTTCCCCAATATTTCCATGCAGTTGCAAATTCAGTACAACTACTGTGACTATCAAAGCTTTCTGTAGAGTTCCTGTCATATTTGTCCTCTTTCATATGTCTACAGCATCCCTGTTGCTTCTTTGAATTAGCTTGTTTGTCATTAAGTCTGTCTTCTTTCACTTTCTCTTCCATTATTTCATTTTCTTTTGTTGCCTAGTCTGTCTCTGCATCAAGCCTTCTCTCCCACTTGTTTTCTCCTCCACTTAAACCCACATGCATACTTTATTTCCAGTCACTTCATCTTGTCCTTCATCTTTAATCTTTGTTATGATACAGCTCTGATATCAGAGCATTAAAAATGAAGTCCCACTTGACTAAGGACATGATTTTTGCTTGTTAGTAGAATTCTGATCCTCGTTTTTTTTTTTTTTTTTTTGTCTGTTTGTTTTTTTGTGCAGTTTGAAGTTGTAGTTATTGCAGTAGCAGCATTCATATATTTGTGTGTGTGTGTTGGTGTGATGAGTGTGCATTTGGGCCCCGAGGCCATGCCCTAGACTCTCCATCTGTTTCAATTAAGGAGAGTGCAGGACGCATGGCTCAGACTTCCTGGCTTAAATGTCACTGCCACAGCATGAGGACAAACGTCACAACACGACTAAAACATATAGAGCTACCTATTAAATCTCTATTTTCAGGGACTGCTCTTGATGCCAGCAGGTAAACCTAAAGATCTCTTTGATAACAGACTATTTGTTAGGTTGATTTTAGCCCCGGGCTTCAGAAGCAGAACATTTTCTCATGCCACGCTAATCTCATTTGCTGATAACTTTAACCTGGGAGCTGTTAAATATTTGCTTTTGCTTCTTGGTTAATATGTACGTGAAAGTGTAACTAGAAAAAGAAAAAACTAATTACATTTTCCCACACTCACCATGTTACGCTATCAAACAGTGACCAGCCTACAGTAACACCTGGAGCCACTTTAAAACACATTTACACTGGCGATGATAAAAAAAAAGTTGACATAATTAAATAAAAGACTCGCATAGTAACATGTATCCCTGGCTGAACTGATCTGATTGATCACATGATATTGCAAGGACCTCTCCTTTCATTTCGCAGTAGTGTCCCATTAAGTAAAGATGTCATATCTTATGTAGAATTAAATAATAAAAAAGGATGTCGTCACCTCCTCATAGACCTTACAGAAAAAAAAATTGCAATATATTAAATAATACATTACATACAATGCACAATAAAATAATATATTACAATAAATGAATGGACTATATATAGCAATGAAAACAAAAACCATTATATTTATACTTATAATTGTTATATTGAAAGATTATTAAAACTTTATGCATGTTTAACAAATATACACACACACTTTTACTTTATCGGTGTGCTCTGATTATTGCCTATAAAGTCCATTTTGTTCGAACAACATTAACATAAAAGCAAAAAAATATAAAGAAATATAAAGAAATATATTATGAAATATATTGTTGAATATAAAATTACAAATATTAAGATGTGCATTTTAATATATTTCTTAATATATGAAAAGTGGCAATTCCTTATGTATTCTTCAATATATTGTAATATATTAATATAATATATTATTCTGTATATTGTGAATGTATTTTTGAATATGAATATCTTTTTTTTCCTGTTAATTATTAGTTAGTATCAGTTAGTGTAGCAGCGAGGAATATTAACACACACATTATATATAAAATTTACCAGTAGATCAGAACACTAATTATTAATATACAGTACAGAGAAATATATTTTTTTGCATAAGGGTCTAACCCTTTCGTTCTAATGGAAAGTATTTACTCGACAAACATATGATTTAATTTTCACATAATCCTTGCTTAAAGGCCCCATATTTAGCTATTTCCTCAACAGGTTAACAAGAGGTTGTAGATGCTTCAGCTGTGTTTTTTCATACTTTAATGTCCCTTTGTTTCACTCCTCCACCATTTCAATGTTTATGTAAATGAGCTACAGCTCCAAAACTGAGCAACAAGCTGGGGGAGGGATATCTTCGTGTATGAGGTCACATTAGGGAACAATCTAATTGGCTTTTCTAAACTCCACCAGGTACAAACATGGAAAAAGGACAAAAAGCTGATCCCCCCCTTGTTCCATGTTTTTGTTTTTACACACACACACTGGAGACCCATCGGAATGTCTAAAACTATGAGGGCTGTAGAGAAAGTAATGAAAAAGTGGTTATAAAACTTTTCTATTAACTGACTTGAGGTCGTTCAAATGGCACATGTTGGTATTGAGCCCAATTCTCAAATCCTTTTTTGAAAATCCCCTTTGTCACAAGCGATGGTTTCTCACTGTGTAGTTTGTCTTCATTGCTGGTTTCCACTTCTCATCCATCTGTGCACATTGTTCTTGTCAATGGTGCCATCCCTGTAAACATTCCATATAGAGTAAGACAACAAGGTTTTTTTTTTCTAAGCGGATTTAAGAAATGGGTTTAATGATGGTGCAAATGCCTCTCTTGTGATAGAGACTATGCTGACTTTGTGCAATTTGAATGACCCGTGTCAGTGAATAAAAAAGAAGGTATACCTACAAGCTTTCATTACTCTCAGTAAAGCCCTTGTAAAAAGTAAAAAGTGCGTTTTACACAAAAGGCCCTCTTTAAATATGTCTGTGTATATTTTGCCTTTTGGTCTTGTCCTACAGTATATACTTACACAATGGAATGGGTTACCCTATAGGGAACAAACTTTAAGGAGTGAGGGAAATGAAACTTTCTATACAATGCTGTTGCATGCTTTTGTCATTCTTGGGGGCTGGTCACTCATATTTAGGCTAAATGTTTTTTTTTTTTTTTTAATCTAAAAAATGTTTGCAATACATTGTTTTTTTTTCATTAATGCATTATTAATTAACACATATTTCCATTAATCATACATGAAAATGTTCTCTTTATTGGAAACCTTCATCCTGTCTCTTACACACATCTACTGTACTGTTCACACATGCATGCTTAGCCTGTCTACAAATGGTAACTGTATACATTTGGATTGGGTAAGTGTTTGCTTTAAATGTTCCCATGGTTTAAACCTTGTGCAACTATGAAGGCAGGTGTGTGTATGTATGCATGCAGGTGTGTGTGCTGTGAAAGAGAAAGGGTTCAGTTCTCCACTTATAAGACATACTGAAAAAGATTAGGTGAAAAAACATATCACTAACAGTTAAATTTAGTGTGATCCCTGTGCTTGGTGGGTTTTCTCTGGGTACTCCGGTTTCCTCCTACAGACCAAAAACAGCTGATTAGGCCAATTGGCATTCCCAAATTTCCCAAATAGTGTGTGTGCCAGAGTGTACCCCGCCTCATGTTGAAATCCTCATGACCCTGCCCACAAGATAAATGGTATAGGAGATGAATAATGAATAAATTTATATGGGTTGGGGGCCAATAAAAATGAGCAATTTAGGCCAGAAACCACATTTCCAAAATTATTGTTATTTAATTAATTTTTTTTTGCCCATGTAATACACTTGTTCTGAAACAATGACTTTTTTCACATTATCTGTACTTAAAATGATGGCGGAACTTTCAAATCAAACTCTTTTTTAATGTATCAGTTTCAAAGCAGATGAAGGCAGACAACTGGTGTATAGTCCTTCTTTCTGATCGCCTCAAATCAGTCACTATCAGAGACTTTGGATCTCTTCTTGTCATTTCTTTGTTTCAAATAGTGGACAGTGATGCAACATTGCTGAAAGTTGTATTAAAAGTCTGTGGATGTGTCTTTCCACTCCAGAGATGATGCACTGATCCCGAGATCGAGCCTATCATCACATTTGATCATTACCTGATTTTGAGCAGCATTAGGTCATCATTAATTCATTCTCTATACCACTTTGTCCTATATACGGGATCACGGGGGATGTAGAGGCTGTGCCAGGACACATGGCAGGGTACATCCTGGATTGGGTGACAATCCATTGTAGGGCACACACACACACACACACACACACACACACACACACACACACACACACACACACACACACACACACACACACACACACACACACACACACACACACACACACACACACTACGGGCAATTTGGGAACGCCAATTAGCTTTGGAGTGTGCTAGAAAACCGGAGTACCCGGAAGAAACCCACCAAGCGCGAAGAGAACATGGAAACTCCATGCACACAGAAATGGGAATCGAACCCATACCCTGGATGTCCAAGGTGACAGCACTACTCATTATGCCACGGTGCTGCCTGCATTAGGTCAAATGCATCTGGAATTTTTTAAGAATGATTTTGTACCACTTTAGTCACCTAAAGATCAGTAAGCCAGCTTAAAACAAGCTTCATTTTAAAAACTGACAAATCGCATACTTGCGTATTCATAATAATGAGGGTGTCTACACCATCTCCTTGTCCCTCTCTAAACATTTCCTCCAGAACCCACAGTTTGCTACGTTTCATTTGCAGACTTTTGCTGCTTTACTGTTTGCATTTGCAGGTCATTTTCACACGACGGCTCTCGTTGTTTAAGTAACATGGTCTGAATCTCAATGAGCCTGATGCAGCATGCCTGTGAATCCAAAAGAGTTGAGATTGTGGTTGTGTCTAAAACTTAGCACCACGCTCAGATACACACAGCCTTTATTTTTGTTAAGTTTGTAAGCGCAGTGTGTCAGTGTTGATTTGGGATAAGTAAATAATTGGACACGGTGCCTTTGGGTAGATGACTTCCTCGGCTATTTGGCTTCTTGATTAGCAGAATAATTGCATTCGGCGCTTTAGACAGTAATCACAGGCATTTCCAAACACTTACACAACATCTGTCTTACAGCAATTATCACACCCATAAACATGATCTCATAACATACAGGCCGGGGAGGACCAGATGTTTGCCCACTTGTTTGGCCATATCATGTAGCGACGGGCGCTTTAAAAAAAATTAAAAATCTTAATGTGATTTTTTTATGATCATGAAGCAGATCTGCATCATAATTGTTACAGTAGGTTTACAAAAGTGTTGCATTCGAAAAAAAAAAAAAACTAACAAACAATTTATTTAATGTCTGCAAAAATATATGCTTGTTGTTCAAGTCTAACCTGGATTGATTATGAAATTGAATTTTTTATATTTAAAAATGAAATTTGTGATGAATAATAATGAAGATTTGTTTGTTCTGGTCACAGGTTCATGACCATGACCTGGTACAGGCTGAGAATTGGCCGTTTCGTATATTGTTGGTTGAACTTTAAGCTGGGAGCTGTGGATTGTGGAAAGACCTTCTTCTATGTTTGCCAATGTGGCTTCGCTCTATCTGTCTCTGTGTTACTCAACACTATCGGCTTTATTCCCATGGGAATTTCATGGTGACTGCTCTTAAGACTGCACACTTAAATTCCTTACTTCAGCTGTAGCCTCCAGAAAGATTTCACAACTGAGGCATTTTTTTTAATTATTATTATTTATTTTTTTTGGAATTGAAAATTCATTCTCTCTCTTTTATCAATATTTCAACTTGCTGGTGCACCTTATGTCCTGCCTGTATACACAATCACCAGGCACATGTACACAGAAAAAAAGTTTTTTTATTCTTATTATTTTACATCATTTTAAACTCATTAATGCGCCAATTTATTTATTTATTTATTTATTTATTTATTTATTTAATACATTTATTTCATCCTGTGAATTTGTTAGATCCAGTCTTGTTAAATTTTAAATGGTCATATGTAGAGACGGAAGGAGAGAGAGAGTCACTTTCATCTTCGGGTCACGCTACAGCCAACAACACAGCTTCGGCTCTGACACACTTCGTCTGAAGCATGAAAAATGACACGATTCCAGACACAGCAAACACAGCCTATCTGAGCTGTGGCTGTGAGAAAGCAATTTCATGCTTGTAGCTCTTCGCTATAACGCATACATACAGAGTCAGTTAGTAAGCCCGGCTCGGTACAGTTCTTCATTATGAAGACTGGAGACTATTATTGTTTTTCGCCTCAGTGTTATTTACTTTGCCGATTCCGGGATTTGTACATGGTGGGGGAAAGATACACCAATTTCACAAAATAATACATATTTTTATCCTCCCTGGCCACTTCATTAGGTACACCTGTTCAACTAGGCGTTGATGCGAATATCTAATCAGCCACTCATGCGGCAGCAACTCGATGCATTTAACCAGGTAGCCATGGTCTTTGAATGTGGCAATCAGACAATAGAATTTTGGAAAAGGTTGCCTTTTCCGATCTTCTCGATACCAGTCTCTGATGAGTCTGATCAATCATGAATTGGATCAGCGGATCAGATTGGTGGTGGTGGTTTGGGGGATATTGCCACTGCCTACCTGAATATTGTTGCTGACCATGTCTGTCCCACAGGATGACAATAAGTTTATTCTACTCAAATGACCTCCACCAGATCTCAGTCCAATAGAGCTGCTTTGGGATGTGGTGGAATTATTATTATTATTATTATTGTTATTATTATTATTATTATTATTATTATTATTATTATTATTATTATTATTATTATTATTGTTTTAAGTTAAAAGTCTCAAATCTGATGAACTGAAAGTAGTCCTGGCTGGCATTTAAATATTATGCACTTACTATAATAAGGTGTAATTTCTATAGTACCCTCTTACACACAAGACTTCTCTATGATGCATGCTTTTCATAATCTAAAACAAAATAGCAGATCGATCAAAAAGTGTGCTCTTGGACAAAAATCTGTAATTGTTGTAATGTAACAAGACTTCTATTTATTTATTTCTTTATTTATTTTTAAATACAGTGATGTTGAAGCCATGTGAAAATCTTCAGGACAGAGATCTTTGAGCTTACATGCGCTCACATGTCTCTACTACTACTACTACTACTACTACTACTAATAATACTATAATAATAATAATACTAATAAATTATTATTACTATGTGCCTGTGGTGTTGGAGAGGAGAAAAAGTGAGGTACAATATTATAGGAAAGTAACTTTGGGCTGGTAATAGAAACTCCATTTTCTAAGTGTTTTAGCAGACACAATTGGATTTGTTCACAATCGGATTTTGTGTGCTTCATTATGAAGTATATTAACTTCTGGCTGGAATGGGGAACAAAGGGGATTTCATAATATGGATCAAGCACTCCTAATAAACTTTGGAATCCAGAAATCTCTCCCGCCAAAGTATGGAAGCAAAATTAGATGGTATAAACACTGGTATGGAGCAGATTATTTGGTCTAATTAAGTGCTGAGCTGTGACTTAAATCCTCCAATGAGATCCAGTTGTAGCAATCTGTGTTTTCTTTTCAATCCCATGACTAACACTATATATATATGAGGCTCTGGGTACACCCCTGATGGAGTGCCAATCCATTGTAGGGCACACTAACACACACACACATGCTCATTCACACACTACGGCCAATTTGGGAATCAGCCTAATCTGTATGTCTTTGGACTGTGGGAGAAAACCAGAGTATCCGAAAGAAACCCACCAAAGTATGGGCACGACAGACCCAAAGTGGGAGTGGAACCCTGACGTGGATAAACTGTAGTTCTCCAAAATAGTCCCTCATTGATGAATTCATGGATAAAAATATGCATATTGTACTACAAAACAATATGCTCTAACAAAGCTCCTATAATGTTAAACACATCTGATCAATCCCATTAAGCAGTTATAAATGGCAGTCCAAATAAACTAAACCGTGTGGTTATACATGCACATATGCAGTGTGCAAAGTGTGTAGAAGCGTTCAGTTTGTGAAAGCGCATAATTAGTGTGTAGACCAGGCTGCACTCTGCGGAGATGAGAAGAAGGCATATCCCAGAGCTGTGACAGTGCTGGAAAGAGAGCCATCAGTGCTTCAGTGTGATATAGTGGATTAGATAGATTGGAACAGCAGGTGTGTGTGTGTGTGTGTGTGTGTGTGTGTGTGTGTGTGTGTGTGTGTGTGTGTGTGTGTGTATGAGAGAGAGAGAGAGAGAGAGAGAGAGAGAGAGAGAGAGAGAGAAAGCGCCAGACAAAAGGCAGGAACAAAGTACATGTGTAGGATGGATGAAATAATGTATGAACACCTTTGCCTTCGCTCTTTCTCTCTGTCTTTCTTTGTCTGTCACTATTACTTGTTCCTTTTGGCTCTCTAAGGAGATTACATGTCATAAGAAGATGGAAAAATATAGATGTCTGTGATCTCTGAAATCGGATCAGTTTTAGAGAGAAGCTTACAATCTCACAGCAGCATCAGGAAAGTACTATATACATGTGCTGTATATAGGAACACATCAAAGGAAAAAAGTTGTTTTTGTTTTTTTCTTAATGTTAAAAACAAGAAGATGAAAGGGTACAGATGTATAAATTAGCAAGCTGTAATATGATGAAATGCTTATATGTATTGTACAGTGAGGGTGAAAGTAATTTTTTCTTGCAAACTCATTTTTTTTCTCTCTCAACCTGACATTTTTTTTGACAATTTTTTTTCTCCTGAAGCATTCTAACATCTTTAACTCTCAAAAACTGTACTGTACTTTAAAAGGACCCATACTGTAATGGGAACATTTTTTTTACACAGGCTTGAAAGTTCAATTCAATTTTATTTATATAGCACTTTGGTTATTGTCACAAAGCAGCTTAAAGAAATTGAAAGAAAATTAGGGTAATGAGTACTGAAATGCGTGAGAAAATATGTCTGTCTGTCTGTCTGTCTGTCTGTATGTCTGTCTGTCTGTATGTATGTATGTCTGTCTGTCTGTATGTCTGTCTGTATGTCTGTCTGTATGTCTGTCTGTATGTCTGTATGTATGTATGTCTGTCTGTGTGTATCAAAATAATCAGATTGTCCCTGCTGATCAAGCCAAGGGGGGCGGTGGCACGGAAAAACTCCCTGGAAGAAACCTTGATAATAACCAGAATCAATAGGAACCGTAGCAGAAAATCCTAGGTTATATTTGATTATATTTTGTTGCACGTTCAATTCTAAAGTGACTTAATGAACGAATCTAAGGTAGTTAAAAAAAAGGCTATATTTACTGTAAGAGGCAGAATTGTGTCTGCTAGGTGACTAGAACAAGAGCTGGGCAATTTACTCATGTATTTAATCAATCTTTTGTTTCAATTCAGAATCAGTTCATACAAACATTAAATGGTCAAAAAAAAACTGCAGCCTTTGTTCTAAAAATGCGAAAGTATGGCTTCTTCTTCTTTTAAGTGTTTGAAGAAGGTTGGTGCAATACTGTGACCTACTCGACTGGATTGATGAACAACGCAAGTTAAACAGTGTTTCAATATTTATTAGAAACTTTTAAGATTTTACTTTTTAATACTTCACAACCTGTGCAAAATATAGCCGTTATTGAATTTACATTTCAAATGAACTAAAATTGAATTAAATTGAATCTATAATCTACTCACAGTTCACAGCTCTTATTATTACAGATGAATCTGTTCGCCGTATGAATCATAAACTAACTAAAGTCAGTTTTAATTTTCAGGTTGTTCAATTTTAATTCAAAGCTTCCAGCGGTAATAAAGCTTAAATCCATTACTTGACAAAAGAATTCTCAAAAAGTGCACTTGCTATAATACAGTACATGTACATGTAGTGCAGAAATTTGTTCAATAAATGAGTTTGAATTTTCTTTTTCCTCCTGAAGCATTCTAACATCTTTAACTCTCCAACACTGTACTGTACATTAAAAGGACCCATACTGTACACTCCACTCCGACGCGTGTAAAAATGGGAGGACACTGATAAAGGAAGAGAGATGAAATGTTCTCTGTACCTTTCAACCTGACATCTGAGAGGCCCTGAAGAACGCTTGTGTCGATAACGCCACTCTCCTGACACGGTACCTCAACCAGAACTGTCTGTCCAGACAAACGGAAATTGCGGATTTTCCAAGGCAGTTGAGAGACGCCAGACTTTTTTTCCCCCCTGCTCCACATCTGACAGCTGCTTCTGAATTGAACGGCATTTCAAAAGGTAAAGCAGGATCTGTGTTTTTAATAGAATGATGGAATGTCACTGTACTGAATGTTACTGTAGATTGACTGCTTTGGTAGAAAAACAAAAAAAAAATCTAAAAGGAAAGTTTTCACTTTGATTTGAAATTTATGATCATCAAATTTTGGATTAACTTGTATGTTGATTTGTTATCAACATCAAGCCACACCCCACCAGAGGACAGCAGAGCTGAGCAACAAGTCGGGGGAGGGGTTCTCCTTATATGATGTCACATTAGGGGAAATTGTAATTGTCTTGTTCAAGCCCTGACCAATACAAATAAAATAAAAAAGTAATAATAAAAACTGACTGACTTCCTCCCCCACTCCTCACTTAAAAAAAAAAAATACATTATCGTTACTGTTATATTTACATTTAGGCATTTGGCAGACGCCCTTATCCAGAACAACTTATATTTTTATCTTAGTTGAGGGTTAAGGGCCTTGCTCATTGGCCCAACAAGGACAACTTGGTGGTAATGGGATTTGAACCTTCCGAACTGTAGTCCAATGTCTTAAACATGAGCTACCCCTGATCTGTCAAAAAGCACTGGAGTTCTTCCATGGTATAAAATGATTTCTTTGTATGACAATGCTGTCCTGAGCTTGTGATTGGAAGGTTGTGAGTTTGAATCTTTTCTGTTTAGAGAAGCTGCTCTGGTCTGAAACAATTGTAACAAGGACCTGACATCCAGCGACACGTCTTACTTATTTATTAATATGTTTGTCTATGGCCTGCAAAAAAAAAACAGTCAAGGTTTGGGATGTATTGCTAAATAACAGTGCTAAAAAGAAAATCGTTGCAACACATCGTTCATCGTTGAAAACACTTACTGGTTGAAGTGATTATTAATTACAACAGTTTTTTTAATGTTTGGATGTAAACACAATGAGCTAAGGGTACAATTGGGGCCAAAAAAACGGTGGAATTTTTTTTTGCCACCTCATAATAAACCTCCAGAGGCTTGTGGTCACTGTGCATCAATTCATGCGCTTCCCTTCTTAGCCTGATGCTCCAATCTCTCTGGAATATGGTCCATCTAAACTCATCAGACCACATGACCTTTTTTTCATCATATATATATATATATATTTCCAAACCTACATTGCCCTATGTAAAAAAGTATAATAACTGGTTGTGCCACCCTTGGCGGCAACAACTACAATCAAGCTTTTGCGATAACTGACAGTAAGTCTTTCACATAACTGTGGAGGAATTTTGGCCCATCTTCCTTTTCAGAATTGTTTTAATTTAGCCACACTGGTTGGTTTTAAAGCATGACCAGCATGTTTAAGGTCCTGCCACAGCATCTCAATCAGAAGTTTTTGACTTGGTCACTCCCAAAACTTAACCTTAAAACCTAATAAAATAGTTTAAATATTGCTAATGATACAGAATATCAAGTACAGTTTACTACAAACACATGATTAAATCCTTTGTAGAGCACATACAGAGAGTTGTAGATCCTCCAGAAACAAACTTTTTCCAGATTTCATTATTCATTTTCATTTGATTGATGATGGCAATAAAAGGATTTTAAATAGTTTTTTTTTTCTTCTTTTTTTTATATACACAACATTTTTAAAATCATGTAATCTTCAGTCTGCACTTGTGTCTATGTCACTGGTTTATTGCGTGCAGAGTAATGGCCATCCTGAGGTGGATTGCACTCTCACCGAGCACATATTCCATTACCTTTTCATATTTCCTCATCTCCTCTTCGTGCACGTATGAGCAAGGATCCGTCATGAGCCAATGAATCCATACCCTTGTGTCAGTATTATTGAAGAGTAGCGCAAATGTGTCTGTAAAATGTCTCTCATCATCGCTATTGCCTGGCTCGCAACTATAACCCTTTCTAGCAGAGCCAGAACGAAGCTGCGGAATTTTTTTTGATCATCATTGAATAGATATCAGTGCGAGTCTTTCTTAGAACCATGAGGATGCACTTCCGCTTGTGCGGCAGCAGAGCCAAACACCTGGCTCAGCTGCCAATGGTAACCCTCGGCAAATGCAAAGGCAATGTAATTAATTAGCTTAATTTCCTTGCGCTTAAGCGCCAACTTTTACCCCGCACCCACTGAACAGCTTTGTTAGGCTTTTAATCGGTCATAAGCATTTCCTTTTTCATTTAGTTTGTACAAGGCTGAGATTTCCTTGACATTTCTTCTTGTGTGGAATGTGGTACATACTTAAAGAATGGAATAATTCCTACATGTGCCATGTCTACAATATGTCAATATGTTTTACAGCATCTCAAAATCGAGCGGCACGGTGGTGTAGTGGTTAGCACTGTGCTTGGAGTTTGTACGTTATCCCCATGCTTGGTAGGCTTCTCCTAGGTACTTTGGTATATTTTGGTTAAAGCTATGAACCATCCCAGCCCGGTTCGATTCCCGTCTCCGTGTGCATGAGGTTTGTCTGTTCTGCTCATGCTTGGTGGGTTTCCTCCAGGTACTACAGTCCAAAGACATGTAGGTTAGGTTAATTGCCGTTCCCAATTTGGCCGTAGTGTGTGTATGAGTGTGGTTATGTGTGTACCCTGCGATGGATTGGCACACTGTCCAGGGTGAACCTCGCCCCTGTGCCATATGTCTCCTGGGATAGGCTCCAGGCCCCCCGTGACCCTGAATACAGGATTAAGTGGTATAGATGATGAGTGAGTGAGCGAGCTTTGAACCAATGTACATATGAGCCATGACATTAAAAAAAACTGATTGGTGAATGAATAATATTGATTATCTCATTAGAATGGCACCGGCTGAGGGGTGGGATATATTATGCACCAAGTAAACAAGCAAGTTGATGTATTTGAAGCAGAAGCATAAGAACCTGAGCAACTATGACGAAAACCACATTGTGATGGATAGATGACTGGCTCAGACAGCTCCAAAATGGCAGGTCTGGTGGGGTGTTGCCAGTATGCAGTGGTCACTACCTACTGAAGATAATCCAAAGACGGGCAACCATGAACACTAAAGGCTTACTAATTCATGCTGGGAGTGAAGGCTAGCTCATCTGGTCTGATCCCTCAGAAGTTCTATAGTACGTATTTCTGAAAATGTTACAGTGTACCATATTGACCCACCCCTGACTATCATTGAAAGCCACATATAATGGCCATGTGACCATCAAATCTGTACCATAGAGCAAGGGTTTGACCTCACAGAGGCAATATTCATTGGTCAATGTTCTCCTGGAATCTCTTGTGTCCTGCCATTAATGCGGGTGTTACTTCGACACATACCACCTACCTAAACCTGCCTCCAAATTCCTCATCTCAATCCAATCAACCGTCTGTGGGGTGTTCTGGGCAAACAAGTCCAAATCATAATGCCTCCAACTTGCAAATAATCTGCTGCTAATGTCTTGGTGCCAAATACCACAGAACAACTTAAAAAATCCTGTGGAGTCCGAACTGTTTTGGTGGCACAAGGGGGACGTACAGATGTAGCCGTTTCAAATGGCCAGCCAATCATTTACATGACCCAGGCCGATCCGTGACACATGAATTTAGCCCCGCCCCATTAACGCTCATATGCGCTGGTTGCAATGCTATATATTTCTCCCAGGGGGAGCATTGACTGCTTCAGTTAAGTGCAATGTCGCTGTGTAAGTACCAGCCATGAATCATGCTTTAACGGCCAAACCGTTCATGCATATAAGACATAGTGCCACTGGGAGTTACTTTATTGTCTACATAGACAGGGACAATCTAATCATTTTGATTCATACACATTTTTCCCATTTCATACGCATTTTTTAGTCTATGAAGCCGCTTTGCAACAATGACTATTGTTAAAACACTTTTTAACAATACAAATAAAATTGAATTAAAATCGAATATTTTCATCATATCAAGGATGTCATGTACTTTCATGTACTTTCAAAATAATAACAAAAAATATATAAAATTTTTTTTTGTTATGATGTGAAGGGATAGCGCGTAGTGCTAGCGCGCCTGTTTTTTTCTACAGAGCCCTGATGCAGGAAGGCAGGGAAAGTTGTGTGTGTGCACTGTGGGAGTGATTGTGCACACTTACGGGAGGCTTTTCCCAATCGGAGATAACGTGGGTTTATTCATTGAACACAAAGTTACTGATGAAACAAAGACAAACATATACAACAAAGAAGTCCCCTGTCCCCTCCGGATAGGGTTAATCTTTCTTTATTGTTCTATCTTTTCTCCTTTTACTTTTCTTTTCAGTTAATCTCTGTTCTCTTTTCATTTTGCTCTTTCTTTTTTCTTTCCTCCTTTCTCTATACCGGAGCAATGCTCCTAGACCTGGTGCTACCTAAATGTCCATGGGGGGCCCATATAGACATGCATCCAGGTGTCATGCACCCCCCTGATTGCCATCATGGCGGCGTTGCCTAGCAACCGCACATGACGGTGGCCACATGGAGCAGTTGTCTGTGGGTTTGCCTGTCGCAATACCTGCGATGTTACACTTTTTAGATATATAAAATATCGTTTGTTATAGTTAATAATGGTGCACCCGCTTGTTTTACATAAATAAATAACTCAGTTAAGTATGGCCTATAGTAATGTCAGATTTATAAAAAGGCATTAAGAGTGTGTCGTCTTTTACATAGTGTTTTACAATGTATACCAGTAGCTTAGTTACAAATACTGTAGCAGTGTATTTTAGTGATATTTACTTACTGATCGACCTGACAACCGTAGAATACACGGCAAGGATATATCAAGGTTATTTGGTTTTACTGTATGTGCTGTGAGCTGATAAAACAACGAGGAACGTGATCAGTGCTGAGTCAGTTGACCCGAGACAAATCTTTATAAGAGATGTGCAGATACGCGTACCTGGTGATGCTCTAATCACATGGGGACCAAGAGGCATTAACTTGAAGGCGATACAGATAGCAATATCTAAGCACCTCTAGAGATGAGACAGCTGAACAGCATGAATAAAAATGGCATGAATCAAAGTCTCCGATCCATACATATGACCTGGCAGCGAGGAGTTATGCAGCAGGCAGAGTAAGCTCCAAACTCAGAAGTGAAGAATGTTCAGAAGTATACTGAGACAAGCATAAAATATCTATGAATATGCCCAAGCAGGAGATGTGGATGATATGGAAAGTGTGGATGTACAGTACTATACCTGGATAGCACTTACTTCCATGGGAAAATATAACCGGTGGCTGGAAAAAAGGCAGGATCAGTGAATAATACTTATCGTGGCAGCTAGGGTTGTTGTGGTGGGCTGGTAAGTCATTTTGTATGTTTCTTTTGTTTTCAAATGCATTGCTTTTGTATCCAGCAGCAATTTCCAGTTCGTAACATTCACCCAGCGGACTCATCCCGAATCACGCTTGCGTAACTTCAATTTCTCCAAGTAAGGGACATTGACTGTGCAAACACATTACATCAATACCTCTGCTACCACCACTTGAATATTTGCAGCTTTATTACACATGACTGCTCGGCACAGAAGAACTTGGCATTGCTGACCACAACTAAATGAAACAGCTGTCTAGTGTTGGCTAAGCAGGACTGCACACTGCTGTGCCAGTTAGATTTTTTCTTTTATTTGTTCATAATGCCATCTTTTCCCAACCCAAATCCTCGCAGCTATCCCATCATTTAAGTTATAATGTCAGTGTGATAATTACTGAAAGCATAAGAGACTTTATGGAAATTATTATTATTGTTTTTAAAAATGAAATATTTTAAATTAAAGAGCAATTGGTGAAGTTTGTTTTTCTTCTTCTTCTTCTTCTTCTTCTTCTTCTTCTTCTTCTTCTTCTTTTTACCCTGTCTCATGTCATAGGAAGTTACACTCATCATACAATGGGACCAAATAAGATTTTATTATTTCAGTCAAAGGAAACTAAATGTATATACGTTCATGTAGGTGCTGAAGTTTGCTCAATACATTTATGCTGGACGCAAAATTAAATGGGTAATCTGAGGCACTTTCTACATGTCTCATTATGATTTAATCAAATATTAACATTTTCAAGGATATCCTTTATCCCTAATAAAGTAACCGCACTAAAATAATACTAGAAAGTTCCTGGAGAAATTGCAAAATAGGGGTGCAGTGGTGCATCATGTTTTCTGGGAAAAATGCTGAAAACAGCTTTTTTTTCCCAGCCCATATGGCTCCAAAGATATGAGTCTGTACACTTCCTGTGAAATCAGGGTGTGTGTGTGTGTGAGAGAGAGAGAGAGTCAAAGAGGACACTCACTGCTGCCCCCCCCCTCCCCCCAGCACACAAAACTCACAGACCCAGAGAATGTAACCAGCTTTCACTTCAAAGCCAACGGGACTCCTGTGTTACTTATGTTTACTTATATCAGAGGAACCAAAGGTGCAAGAGCTTTTGGTTCTTGGATTGTTTGAGGGAGGAGCAATGTCAAGTTTCATATGTGTATTTCAAGTGCAGGTTCGCTGTTTTTCCATAGTGGTCCAAAAATATATATATATTTTTCCCTTTAATGTGTGTCCACTCTACAGACCCCAATAAACTTTTTTTAAATCTTGTTTTCTGATCAGACCAAAAACCAGCCGAAAGGAGTGAGTGGGAAAAAAAGTGTTTTGGATTAGGTACAAGGAATCCAGCTGACGGTTTCTTTGAGATTTCTAAGGAATCCGGGTGATGGTTCCCCCAAATATCCAGTTTTGGGCAGCCCTATCGCGAAAACATTTAGCTAAGCATCAGGCTAAAAGTTCCTTTTGGGTGCAGTGCCCCAGTGCACTGAATGGCAAAGGTCTCCTGCATCGAAAATAACACTAACAGTAGTGGGGTCACCATGACGACGTCCCCACTAATAATACAGTGGGACTGTCTGATCCAGAAGGAGAAATAAAAATATGAAAGCATTTTAATCAAATCCACTGATTTGAGCTTATGTTTATTTTTGAGACCAGACATCAAGAGCAGAAGTTTGTAGGTCACTTTGGTGTGTGTGATCAGTGTGTGTGTTTCACACCGAGAAAATTGGTTATAAATGCATGTGTGTGTGTGTGTGTGTGTGTGTGTGTGTGTGTGTGTGTGTGTGTGTGTGTGTGTGTGTGTGTGTGTGTGTGTGTGTGTGTGTGTGT